>UESW01004580.1:625848-728976 GCA_900491605.1 Calamus simplicifolius | reverse complement strand
AGGGTCTATGGTATGGGCACTAGAGCTTCTATATTTTTTCCCCATCAGGCCTCCAGCTCGCGAGTTCCTGCTGATCTTCCTCCCGAGCGTTTACAGGAGCTTCGCAGATCTATTGGAGAGGAGATTCGCCAGGATGTCGAGCAGGATTTTGAGGATCGTATGCGACGCCGGGATCAGGAGGTTTGCAGACATGCGAGATGAGATGCACTATTTGCGGGATATGGTTAGACGCTTGTCGCAGAGTCTTCAGCCTCCACAGCCTCCACGTGATCATTCAGATTCTTGATGTATTTTTCTTTTCTTTTTTTATGTTGTAAAAACTTCAAAATTTAATATATAAATTATTTTTGAAATTTATTATTGTTTGGATTGAGTGAAAAAATGTTTGTATCAATATTTAGATTTAGCGAAATTTATTAACCGTTTTAATTTTTAATCATTTAAATATTTTTAAAAACAAAATTTGCGACGCATTTGCGACTGATATTGGATTACTAATATTTTTAAAATATTTTTCCTGGCATCGTAATAATTTAAAAATAAATTTAATAGCGACGCTTTAGCGACTAAAATTGAGTCACTATTTTATCTTAAAAATTTTTAATAAATATTGCGACGCAATGACCATGCGTCGCAATATTTTAAAATAATTTTTATTTGCGATGCATTAGCGACTCAAATTGCGTCGCTATTATACCAAAAATATTATTATTAAATATTGCGACGCATCTGGATGAGTCGCAATATTGCGACCCAATTAATGCATCGCAATATTTAATAATTTTTTTATTTTAAATTAATTTTAAATTGTGACGCAATTTATTGCGTCGCAATATTTTATTAATAATTTTTAAAAAAATTTAATTTTAAATTTAGCGACGCATTAATTGGGTCGCAATATTTATTAATAAATTTTTAATTTTAAAAATTAATTTTAAATATTGCAACGCAATTTATTGCGTTGCAATATTTATTAATAATTTTTTTAAAAAAAATTTAATTTAAATTTAGCGATGCATTTTTATGCGTCGCAGAGAGTCGCAATATTACGACGCAATTGCGACAAAAGAGTATTGCGACGGGGAGTGAGCGACGCCCTCATTGCGTCGCTATTGCGTCGCTATACCATGTTTAGCGACGCAATTGCGAAGCATTTGGGCGTCGCAATATTTTAAATTTCTTTGTAGTGGATGGTACGATGGTGATCTCCCGAAGCTGTAAGCTAGGGTATTCGGACAAATATAAAGGCACGTGCTCGCGCTGTAAGTGGGATCTGAACTCTGATTTTTCTAAGCTTTCTTCCTCCCAGCAAAAACCCTAACCGCCTCAGCTCTTCTTCGCTGGAGCGGTTCTCTGTCTGAGCCCAAGTGACTAACTTGATCGTCGGAGGGTCCCCACCGGTGCCACCGGTCTCCGGGACTTTTCTTGCAGGACTTCGAGGAGAAGGACGTCCGTCTTCCCCGCGTTTGAGGAAGGTGACTTGGCGTCATCAGATTGGCGTGCCAGGAAGGGGAGTGTAAGAAAGACGTCGAACCAGCAGCTTTCTTCTTCTCCTGTCTTCGAGTTCTTAAAGCCATGGTGACGACTCGAACGAAAGGAGTTTCAGCCGGTCGCGCTGGGGGGCAGCGCTGCGGGGCTGGTCCACCCGCGAAGGCCCCCTGGCTCTCGCATCCAATTTCCGGAGCCTCTGCATCTCCGGGGGCAGGGCCTTCTGCTCCACAGAATGACGTTCCTGCATCTGCTCCGCAACAACTCCAGGAGGATCGATTCACTGCCCTGCCCATGCAGGTCCAGTCGTTGGCGGCGATTGTTCAGGGCCTGCAGCACCAGCAAGCGGCCTTGCAGCAGCCGGAGCCGAACCCGTCTATCCCGGGAGTGATGCAGCCTAGCCAGCATTCCTCTCCCCGGAGATCGCCAGTTCCTGCAGATCATCGCCGCCGATCCCCGGCCAAGCCACATCACCGTGAAGCATCCAAAAGGCTCCGGTCTCCCTCTCGCCACGCTAGCGTTTCTCCTAAACGGCGGCACAGAAAGGAGGCGGAGCGCCAGCGCCGGCATCGCCGCCCTCGCTCTTCTCTGAATCTTCGGGGAGGGCTCCTTTGATGGCCGAATGCCTCGTCGAGCCGAGCATCGACTCGAGGAGTGTAATCAGAAGCTGGAGGAGCTTAGCCGTCGGATCACCCACCTGCCAGAGATGGATTACGACAGTCGGCCTCCCCTGTCTCGCCGCATCATGGAGGAGCCCATCTCCACCAGGTTCCGCCTTCCTCAACTGGACCCATACGACGGAACTACGGACCTCCTGGACCATTTGGAGAGCTACAAGGTACTCATGCAAGTTCAGGGGGCCACTGACTCACTTATGTGTGTTGCTTTCCCGGCTACTCTAAAAAGGCTGCCCGGGCTTGGTATTCTCGCCTGCCGCCATGAAGCATCGACTCCTTCCACCAGTTGGAGAGGGCTTTTCTGGCCCACTTTGACGCCTGCCGGAAGATCCCGAGGGTGGCGGACAGTTTGTTTGCCGTTCAGCAGAAGAATGGCGAGCCTCTGCGGGATTATGTTGCCCGGTTCAAAGAGGCCGCCCTGGAGGTCTACAACCTGGAAGACTCAGTGGCTACCCTGGCTCTGAAGCGGGGGCTTCGCCCTTCTCGCTTTGCGTACTCTCTTGACAAAAAGCCGCTGGGCTCCTACTCCGAACTTCTGATCCATGCCCAGAAGTACATCCGGGCGGACGAAGCCGACTTTTCCCAGCGTGAAGCTGGTGGGAATATCCCCAGGAACCGAACCAGCCAGAACCTGCAGAAGCCCGCCCCAGGAGGCCTGAGCCTCCTCACCGACCAGACAACCGTCCTCGACCTCCTGCACCGAGAGACGGGCCTTACACCCCGCTGCTTGCCCCAATATCTCAGATCCTGCTCGAGATTGAAGGGGAGCCTTATCTGCAACGCCCTCCTCCCATCAACCCGAAGATCCCCCGAACAAGAACCTCTACTGCCGCTACCACCGGGACCATGGCCACAACACCGACGACTGCCGGCAGCTGAAGAAGGCCATTGAAGACCTTATTCAACGGGCCACCTGGGAAAGTTCGTCCAGAGGGGCAACCCAGGAGCTCCCGGCCCATCAGCGCCCGCGCCGCCAGTAATCGATAATGCCCCGACGGAGAAGACGGTGGCGATGATTTCCTGGGGGGCAGGAGGCCCGTCGAAGAGACCAAGGGGAGAGGGGGGAGCGGAAACTGTGATTCCTTTTTTCGAAAGGGACTTGAAGGGGTTGTAAATAAAGATGATGATAGCGTCGTCGTATCCATGACGATTGCTAAACACCATGTAAAAAGAATCCTAGTCGATAGTGGAAGCTCTGTAGATGTTTTGAACTACGATGCCTTTGTTCGCATGAACCTGTCACATGATCTACTTCAATCGGTCGCCACGCCTTTGATGGGATTCACAGGAGATTCCGTAAGGGTCGAGGGGAAATTACTCTCCCCGTAACGGCTGGAACGGCTCCATGCCAAAGCACTGTCCTTATAAAATTTTTGGTGGTCCTGTGCCCCTGGCGTACAACGCGATTCTTGGGAGGCCCGGGCTCAACCTCTTGGACGCCATCATATCCACCAAGCGGCTCCTTGTGAGGTTCCCAACCAGCAGAGGGATCGGCGAGATGCGAGGAGAGCAGGGCCTACCAGCACTTTGCTACCACTTGGCCCCTAGTCCCCAGGAGGCGGCACCTGCACCGCCATCTGCACCGGCACCCGAGGCCCTTGACCCGCGAGACTTGGAGAGGAGGGGGGAACCGGCCGAGCGGCTGCTCACTTTCCCCCTCGGGGAGGACCCCGTGCAGACGGTTCAAGTTGGAGCCTTACTTCCGAGGAGCTCGTGACCGGCTCCTTACCTTTCTGCGGGCCAACGCCGACGTCTTCGCATGGTCTGCATCCGACATGCCCGGGATCCCAGAGGAGGTGATTGCACACCAGCTCAATATTCGACCGGAGTGCCGGCCCGTCAGACAGAAGAAAAGGAGTTTTGCCCCGGACCGGCAGAAGGCTGTTGACGAGGAGGTGCGGAAGCTGCTGGCGGCTGGTCACATCCGCGAGGTGCGCTACCCCGACTGGTTGGCGAACGTCGTGATGGTTCGCAAGGCCAGTGGAAGCTGGAGAATGCGTGGATTTCACCGACCTCAATAAGGCGTGTCCCAAAGACAGCTTCCCGCTGCCCCGAATCGACCAGCTGGTAGACGCCACCTCCGGGCACGAGACGCTCAGTTTCATGGATGCGTTCTCGGGCTATAACCAAATCAAGATGAGCCCGGATGATGAAGAAGCGACCTCATTTGTCAGGAGAAAGGGATCTACTGTTACTGGGTGATGCCCTTTGGATTGAAAAATGCCGGCGCCACTTATCAAAGATTAATGAACAAGGTCTTTGAGGATCAACTGGGGCGCAACATGGAGGTGTATGTGGATGACATGCTGACCAAGAGCACTAGCGCGGAAGACCACGTAGCTGATCTCTAGGAGACTTTCAACAATCTGCGCCGATACCGGATGAAGCTCAACCCCCACAAATGCGCCTTTGGAGTAGCAGCAGGCAAGTTCCTGGGTTTCATGGTAACCCAGCGAGGGATCGAAGCCAACCCTGACAAGATTAGAGCTATCCTGGAGATGCGGCCTCCAGCCAGCAAGAAGGAGGTGCAGCGCCTGACGGGGAGGGTGGCGGCCTTGAGTCGTTTCATGTCAAGGTCGGCGGAGAGGTGCCTGCCCTTCTTCAAGGCGCTGCGCAAGATCAACGGCTTCGAGTGGACGAAAGAGTGTCAGGGCTCCTTTGAAGAATTGAAGCAGTTTCTCTCCACTCCTCCGCTGTTGTCCAAGCCTGAAAATGGAGAAGAGCCCTTCTTATATCTGGCCGCTTCCCCGAGGTTGTTAGCTCCGTACTTGTGCGCATGGATGCTGACGGAGCCCAGAAGCCGATCTATTATACCAGCAAAGTACTCCATGACGCTGAGACCAGTATTCGAAAACCGAGAAGATTATCTTCGCCTTGGTGGTCTCTACTCAGCGCCTTCGGCCTTACTTTCAAGCCCATCCCATCGTGGTGCTTACGGACCAGCCCCTACGAGCTATCTTGTCTGCCCCGACACCTCCGGCGTTTGGCCAAGTGGGCCATTAAGCTAAGTGAGTTCGACCTGTCCATCCGGCCAAGGTCAGCCATGAAGTCCCAGGTATTGGCGGATTTCCTGATCGAGTGCTCCTGGACCGAGCGGGACATGGAGGAGGCGCGACCGGAGGAGCGTGTGGACTCTCCCTCATCTGAGGAGCGGAGGACTGGATCCTGCATGTGGATGGGGCGGCGAACTCTCAAGGGAGCAGAGCTGGGCTTATTCTCGCAAGCCCGGAGGGAGACGTAGTGGAGTACGCTCTCAGATTCCAGTTCCCAGCAACTAATAATCAGGCGGAGTACGAAGCCTTGCTGGCGGGGATGAGATTAGCTGAGGAACTAGGCGCGGGGCGCCTGAGGGCCTTCACGGACTCTCAACTCATTTCTGGATAAATCGCCGGGGAGTACGAGGCTAGGGACCCAACCATGTCCCGCTACTTGAGCAAGGTGCGGTCCCAAGCGTCTCGTTTTTCTTACTTCCGCGTCAGCTATATCCCCAGAGCGGAGAATGCCAGGGCTGACGCGTTGTCCCGCTTGGCCACCTCAATCGACAGGACATTGGGAAGGACATATGTGGAACACCTACAAGTCCCAAGCACTGAGGCCGCGGATGAAGCATTGCCAGTGGAGCAGGAGCCTTCCTGGATGGACACCTACATCCGGTACTTGACTGACGGTACTCTCCCGGAGAACCCCGCTGAACCAAGCTGCTCAGGCGAAGGGCCCCGAGATTCTTGATGATGGACGGGAAGCTTTATCGAGATCCTTCTCATACCCAGTTCTCAGGTGTGTGGGGCCAACTGAATCAGATTACATCCCCAGGGAGATCCACGAAGGCGTATGCGGGAGTCACCTGGGGGGCAGAGCCCTAGCCTACAAGGCCTGCGCCAAGGGTACTTTTGGTTAACGATGAAGGAAGATGCGGCCGAGCTTGTCAAGAAATGTGATAGCTGCCAACGTCACGCCAATATCCAGCGACAGCCGACGTCTCACCTGACCCCCTTGGTAGCACCTTGGCCCTTCGCCCAGTGGGGCATGGATATCTTAGGGCCATTTCCCCCGGCCTCTGGGCAGCGGAAGTTCCTCTTGGTAGCGGTGGATCACTTCACCAAGTGGGTTGAAGCCGAGGCTCTGGCCAAGATTACCGAAAGTAAAGTGAGATCTTTCTTCTGGAAGTCAATCATATGTCGGTTCGGACTGCCGCGCACACTAGTCACTGATAATGGCCGGCAGTTTGACAATGCGCCTTTCCGGGAGTTCTTCTCCGAGCTGGGTATCTGCCAGAGGTTCACTTCCGTCGGGCATCCTCAGACCAACGGGGCAGCTGAAGTGACTAACCGGATCATTCTCCAGGGGCTGAGATCTCGACTAGATGGCTGCAAGGGGCGATGGGTGGAGGAGCTCCCCAACGTGCTATGGGCCTATCATACAACGCCGCGAGCCCCCACTGGTGAAACGTCGTTCAGCTTAGTCTTTGGCTCTGAAGCTGTTATTCCTGTGGAGATCGGTGCACCCAGCCCCCGGGTGGAAGCCTATAGCGAGGAAGGTAACCCTGACCAACTGCGAGCCAACCTCGACCTAGTGGAGGAGGTGCGAGATCGGGCGCGGCTTTGAATGGCAGCCTACCGACAACGGGCCGCGAAATACTACAACGCTCGCGTGCGCCCCCGGACGTTCCTGCCGGGAGACCTGGTCCTTCGACGGGCCGAGGTCTCGAAGCCAGCTGAGGGAGGCAAGTTAGCCCCAAACTGAGAGGGGCCTTACCGGATCACCGAGACGCTCCGCCACGGAGCTTATAAAATTGAAGAACTTGATGGGACGCCACTCCCTAGGACGTGGAATGCGGATAACCTCCGTCGGTATTATCAGTAATGTATTCATCCTTTCATGTTAAGTATCATCCCTGTATTCATTTGGGTTTTCGCCCCTTGTTCAATATTAACGAGATTCGATTTTAGCTACTTAAATCTTAACAGAAAAGCCTGGCACCTCGTCGGCACTCGAAGCCCTACACTAGCCAGGCATAAAGCCCAGTGTACCACTGGCAGAGCAGTGTGCCACTGGCTCTCAACAACAAAAGCCCGGCACCCCGTCGGCACTCAAAGCCCTGCACTAGCCAGGCATAAAGCCCAGTGTACCACTGGCAGAGCAGTGTGCCACTGACTCTCAACAACAAAAGCCCGGCACCCCGTCGGCACTCGAAGCCCTGCACTAGCCAGGCATAAAGCCCAGTGTACCACTGGCAGAGCAGTGCGCCACTGGCTCTCAACAACAAAAGCCCGGCACCCCGTCGACACTCAAGCCCTGCACTAGCCAGGCATAAAGCCCAGTGTACCACTGGCAGAGCAGTGCGCCACTGGCTCTCAACAACAAAAGCCCGGCACCCCGTCGGCACTCAAAGCCCGGCACCCCGTCGGCACTCAAAGCCCTGCACTAGCCAGGCATAAAGCCCAGTGTACCACTGGCAGAGCAGTGCCCACTGGCTCTCAACAACAAAAGCCCGGCACCCCGTCGGCACTCAAGCCCTGCACTAGCCAGGCATAAAGCCCAGTGTACCACTGGCAGAGCAGTGCGCCACTGGCTCTCAACAACAAAAGCCCGGCACCCCGTCGGCACTCAAAGCCCTGCACTAGCCAGGCATAAAGCCCAGTGTACCACTGGCAGAGCAGTGTGCCACTGGCTCTCAACAACAAAAGCCCTGCACTAGCCAGGCATAAAGCCCAGTGAGCCGCTGGCGGAGCGGTGCACCACCGGCTCTTCACAACCAAGACCCGACAGCACAGACCCGCTGGTCAGATAAAAGCCGATTCCCGTAGGCATCCAAGGCCACACACCAACTTAGTACAAGGTCTGATACTTGACAGGGCGTTGCGCCGATAGCCCCAAGGAGCCTACCTACCTAACCTCTGACCGGCGGCGTCTCTGCTCTGAGAATTCTACCCTCCCTGGTTCTAACTTTCGGGTTTAAACAGCTGGGGGAATGGCTCGGGTGGGGAGTTGCCCCCGAAACTATCAGAACTAATGGGGCGATAAGGCTACATATCAATCGATGAAGTCAGTGGAATTCAGAAGGCTTTTTGAAGAGTATTTTCATTAATTGAAAGAAACTACAAAATGCCGACGTCGTCGGGCTTACAAAAAAAAAAAAAAAAAGGCAAAATCACAAGTGCGAGCTCACGGCTCTGCCGGCGCGGGCTCATCATCAGAAGGGGCCAAGTCTGATAACCGCTCCAATTCAACCTCCAGGGCCGGGGGAAGTTCAGGTCTCTGGCCACCTTCTCTTTGCCGTGCTGGAACCCGTCAAGAAATACCGCTGCCGAAGCTTCGGCCAAGTCGTCTGCGAAGCGCCCGGACGCCTTGTATTCCTCTATGAGCCCAGCAGCTCGGGTTTTCTCTGCGGCAAGGGCTTCCGCCGCGATCCTCTCAGCCTCCCGAGCGCGGCTTACCTCCTCCTCGCACCGCAGGTTTCCTCCCTCGCCGCTCTTGCCTCTTCCGCCGCCGCGTCCGCTCGATTTTCAGCCTCCCGGAGAGCTGAGGTTAACTCAGAGATGTGCATGTCTCTGGCCATGACAGCGCTCACAGCCTCCGTCATTTGAGAGAGCGCTGCGCGCGCACGGTCGGCTTCAATCTCCGCCCGGCTCTCGGCGGCCTTTACCTCGCTCGCACAGGTGTCTTTGACAGACTCCAGCGCCTTCTCGGCCGCCTCTGCGCGGCGCTGCCTCCTCAACTCTTTCTGCGTCTCCCGCAGAAGACCTTCTCCGCGAATTACCTCCCTGGCGGCCTTTAGGGAGTGTGCAATCTGCACACGTAAGCTCCAGTCAGCTAAAGGAAAAATATATAGATAAAAAACAAAGGATAAGAAGATCGCTTACCCTGACGACGGCAGCATAGGAGTCCGAAGAACGCGCCCGCTTTCTGGCGACTGAGGTCCTCAGGATCCCCGGAACGAAGATCGGATCCATGACTCGCTCATCCCAACGGCCATCATCCAGAGTCTCGGGGTGGCCCAGGCTTGCTCCCGCCTCCCCCGCTGCCTCGGCTGTCCCCGGTCTGCGTGGGGCCACTCTGGGCGATCCCTCGGGGGTGGCTCGCCGGGCCGGATGGTCCCTCACCCCAATCTCTAGTAGTGTCCAACGGGGTCGATCCCCCAAGAGCCGGGGGCTCTTCGGTTGGTATGGGCCCCCGCGGTTGGCTCTTCAACGGCAGCTCCCGCGGTTGGCCCCACCTCTGGCGGGTGTCGGCTGTGAGGTCAACCTCCGGAACAGGGACACTTTGCGGAGCCGGGGGTGGGGAAACTTGTGCCGAAGGGGAGGCACGGGCCATCGGGCGCTTCGGGGCTGGGGCCTGCTGACCTCTGGATGGCCCTTCCCGGGCCCTTTTCTTGGAGGCGGCTCTCAACAGCTTTGCCGCCGGTATCTTCATCGCTGCATGATATAAGTTGGGTTTTCAGAACAAAATTTAAAAAAAAAAAAAAAGGGGAGAAACAATAAGGAGAGGGCAAAGGAGTGGAGTTTTTGGCTAAGGGTGGAGAAGGCTTACCCGGTGAGAGATGAGGCCCGCCGACTCCAGGCTGTCCTCCGATAGCAGCAAGTGTATCGGGGAATCTCGGTGGCTAGCAGTAACCCAATGCCTCTCGGTCCCCAGGCTGGATCGCAACGGCATTCCCCCGGAGGTCGGGGTCTCCCCACTGGGGCCGGACTTGATCGACATTGGCAAAGAAGAAGCGGGACTTCCATCCCTTAATCGACGAAGGGAGAAGGAGCTTTAAGACCCTATTGGTCGGGGCTGAAACAGCCACCAACCCTTTTGGGCCGGAGGGAGTAAAAGATCGGAACAGGCTGATTCGGGGGGTGACGTTTAGGTGGTGACAGAGAATGACGAAAGCACTAACGACACGATAAGAGTTTGGAACCAACTGGGAGGGGGTCAAGGAATAGAAGTCAAGGAGATTGACGAAGAAAGGGGGAAAGGGAGGGCGGAGACCCGCCTAAGCAGATCTCGTAAAGAGCCACCCGACCGGGTCGGGAGGAGATGACCCTGTCATCGGGGGTTGGCGGGAATAACTTAACCTCCCGGGGATCCTATAGCGGGCCCGGATTCTTTCCAGGTCCAACCATGTCATTGTGGAGGCTGTCCCCTCTGGGGACTCCCCCGCCCTCGAGGAGGCACCGGCCTCCAGCCGGCGGCCCCTCGATGGGGCTCCACCGGTGACCCGTCGCCGGGCCAGAGGGATGCGGTCCTCTGGATCAGAGGACCACTCAATTGGGGGAGAGGGGTAGGAGAGATACGACGGCTCACAGAGGGAGGACGGTTCTCAGAACTGTCCTCGAGGTCCAAGAGGGGGAACTCATAAGTGAAGAGGTAAGTCTAAGGTGGGAAAAGCTGACCTGGGAGGAGAAAGACCAGGCGCGGGCTCGCAGGTTGCAGAGGAAGTTGGGGAGCAAGCGAGGAAGAAGACGATGGCAAAGGCGGTATGGCGTCAGTTCCCCCCCTCACCTAGCTTTATCGGGCTTTCAAAACGTCCCGCCATGTCTCGTCGGCCACGTGGCTCCTCGCCATACGCTGGCTTGCCTCGAGGAACGCCCCGGCACGTGGTGCGGCACGCCCCCAGCCAGTGGTGGGACCCCGCTGACGTCGCCGTAATGAAAGGAAATGATGATGCGGCTTTTCGCGCGAGCCCCGAAGAGCCAGTCCTCACTCTCGAGGGCGATCGCGGCAGGCAGTGTACAGAAGGCCGCCTCCTTACATTCCACCACTGTCCGCATAAAAGACAAGGACGGGGATCAGCCACGTGGAGAACGCCCCTTGAGCCTCAGCGGTGGGACCCGCTTCGCCCCATGGGCGAGGGGGCATCTGATATGACTGATCCCGCGTTGTCAAAATAGAAATAACGGCAGCTATCGACCCCGGGACCCTCTCGGGGTCGGGGTGCATCAGCATTCCCCCACCCCCGGGACCCCCGGGGTCGCTGGGTGGGGCCACCAGTCCTTGACCCCGGGACCCTCTCGGGGTCGGGTGCATCAGCATTCCCCCACCCCCGGGACCCCCGGGGTCGCTGGGTGGGGCCACAGTCCTTGACCCCGGGACCCTCTCGGGGTCGGGGTGCATCAGCATTCCCCCACCCCCGAGACACCCTCGGGGTCACTGGGTGGGGCCACCAGTCCTTGACCCCGGGACCCTCTCGGGGTCGGGGTGCATCAGCATTCCCCCACCCCCGGGACCCCCTCGGGGTCGCGGGGTGGGGCCACCAGTCCTTGACCCCGGGACCCTCTCGGGGTCGGGGTGCATCAGCATTCCCCCACCCCCGGGACCCCCTCGGGGTTGCGGGGTGGGGCCACCAGTCCTTGACCCCGGGACCCTCTCGGGGTCGGGGTGCATCAGCATTCCCCCACCCCGGGACCCCCTCGGGGTTGCGGGTGGGGCCACCAGTCCTTGACCCCGGGACCCTCTCTAGGTCGGGGTGCATCAGCATTCCCCAACCTCCGGGACCCCCTCGGGGTCACGGGGTGGGGCCATCAGTCCTTGATCCCGGGACCCTCTCGGGGTCGGGGTTGCATCAGTATTCCCCCACCCCCGAGACCCCTCGGGGTCGCTGGGTGGGGCCACCAGTCCTTGACCCCGGGACCCTCTCGGGGTCGGGGTGTACTGGCGTTTCCTTATCCCCGTGACCCTCACCGACCTCGGGGTGCGCCAGCATTCTCCCACCCCCGGGACCCCCTCCGGCCCCAGGGTGGGGAGTCATCAGCGATCAGCATGCAATCAACTGCCAAGGAAAACGACAACTACCAGGTTGCACGGTGCTCGCACATGATTCTCAGTGCATGGCCATGCCTCGCCACGGCGTACGATTCGGTACTCCCGTGATTGCGCCCGTTACGGAGGGCTATGCCTCATAACGATGTTTGGCACGTTGCATGTCCCTGTGCATGGCCATGCCTCACCACGGCGTACGATTCGGTACTTCCGTGATTGTGCCCCGTTACGGAGGGCCATGCCTCATAACGGTGTTTGGCGCGTTGCATGTCCCTGTGCATCGTCAGCCTCGCTACGGCGTACGATTCGCTACCGCTTGCAATGGTGCCCGGTCATATCCACCGACGGCGTGCACTGGATGCCTTCACAGCTATTGGACACGTATGATATCACGCTAGCAAGCGGTACGGGATGTCTCCGCACGCGCAGCGATGGTACGATGGTGATCTCCCGAAGCTGTAAGATAGGGTATTCGGACAAGTATAAAGGCACGTGCTCGCGCTGTAAGTGGGATCTGAACTCTGTTTTTCTGAGCTTTCTTCCTCCCAGCAAAAACCCTAACCGCCTCAGCTCTTCTTCGCTGGAGCGATTCTCTGTCTGACTGGAGCGATTCTCTGTCTGAGCCCAAGTGACTAACTTGATCGTCGAAGGGTCCCCACCGGCGCCACCGGTCTCCAGGGACTTTCTTGCAGGACTTCGAGGAGAAGGACGTCCGTCTTCCCCGGCGTTTGAAAGGTGACTTGGCGTCATCACCTTCCAAGCAGATGTCAAACTGAGCAATGTTTATGATGCATATCGAGTTCTCATAAAAAAAAAAAAAATTTAATCAAAGGTTCTTTCAAATACACTGACTACCTCATTATTAGTTTAGAAACTCAATTCTAAATGGCATTGGCTGTTTTATTTTCTACTTCATATACATGTTTATTTTTACTAAAAACATAATTTAAAATCAAGCAAATTTTTTTTAAAAAAATCATATAATCGATTTTAATTAGTTTAGAATTTACGATTGATCTTTCCAAGCATGATGCAAGAAGAATATTAGATCGATTCAATATTCTGATCTACAACAGCACAAATAAAACAAGAGAAAAGGGCACAAGATGAATCAAGTTGGAGTTCTCTGGCCTCATAAAGTCCTTCCCAGCTGAGATGATACAGGGCGCCTGGTGGTATTGGTTGTGCTACCTAGACCATATAAAGACCGTGGGATTATGAAGTCTAACATCTATTGGATACACCGAAAGGTAACCTCCCCGCAATAGACTCCCGCGTTTCCGTTACCACGGTACGGTATCCATGACCATAAGACATCATATCCATCAAAAAAGTTTTGGTACAAGCAATAATTCGCATCGACGGCACGCCAGCATTCGCTTTCCCATATCAATGATGTAAACATGCACAATACTCAAACCCAAATAGTCATCATGATTTTTTTTATGCGACAACAACAATATATTTTTACTGGAGACACTAATATCAAAGATTAAAAAAAAACAAAAACAAAATTCAGACATCGCACCAGCACACAAATAGTTAGGAAGTGGCTATTCTTGCTTTTCACCTGGAGGCCAATGACCACAAGTTTAGAAGAAACGATGGGGAGAGTGCAAACCAGCTGATGAAAGCCATGGCTGTAGCAGTCTGAAAGATCGTGCAGTGGTTCTCTGAACAGTTGTCGAGATCATTGCTGATCAGAACTGCGATGCCCGCAGATGCACAAGCTGCTGCAAACGTGAGCGTTGATGTAATCTGCGGTGGAAAATACAATATCATCACATGAACTGACCAAAATCATCCAGTACTGGAACATAGACATCATAGAATTTCATCTGGGCCTCTATTGATCTAGAGACAGCACACCGCTACACGAATGCACGCACACTAATGGAATAATATGTTTACAAAATAAATGTTTGCTTCTCTTGGGAGCAATTTTTAATGCATCATTACTTGTATTCACACAGTGATTTCGCATCAATCTTCACACATGGGAGAACACCACCGAAACTAATGTTGGATATAAACCGAAACTCAAGAATTTTGAATAAAATTGCAGCAAAATTCTTGAAATGTGTTGAACGCCCTCTATTTATTTGACTACTGTTCTTACCCCATCTCCAATGGTAAACAAGCAGACAGCTTGGGAATTCCGCAAGCAGCGTTTTACTAGAAGGGCATGGATATCCAAAAACGCTAGTGAAAGGCTCCACAAGCTTTGCAAGATGACTGCTGCTACCAGGTAGCTGCAGAATACAGCAAGGATAAGTTTACAAGGGCCAAAATCAGTTTGGTTCTATTAAGATCAAGTTGCTAAAAATCGTGCAACAAGATGGTAAAACATTAAGCATCTTTTATCCACTATATCTTGAAGGTAGCATCATGTAAAGGAGCAATCGGACAACAAGCTTTTTCAAAAAGGAAGAACTGTGAAAACACCATAACTTCTGCAAATATAGAAAATGAAACTAAGCACTTAGAGACTGCCAAATTTTCAGATTTTGCAAAGTGCAGTCATGGGGGACATAAGAAAGCAACTGTTCCTTTGCATCAAGCAGCAGCAGCATAGACAATATTAGGGATAACTTAAAAAGGCAGTCAAATACATTCAATTAGATGGAAATATTTTTCCAGCATATACAAGAGGAAGAAGTAACAAGAAAGCTGGAAATTTTGAAATGTTGAATAATACAGATGTTATGAATCAAGGTTCACCATCTCAATATCAAACCTTGTACCGGTGCTATATTGATACAACACTGGTACATTCAGTATGCATGTTGGTTTAATATACTGATACGACATACAATGTTATGAACTTAGAACCTATGGACAGCATTCAACTTTAGTAGAGCGGTCTTCTCAGGCCATCAGAACACTGGAAGGGAAAACAACAAAGTTCCAATTTCTGCAGGGCCCTATGTCTTGTGGCATCAAACCATCAATTGTGTGCCAGTTGAATTGGTGCACAGATCATATATTCTTGTCCTCTATATATCATCTAGGAGGAAAATTTTATGCTACTTTAGTCTGATGCTTATTCTGTTACTTAGATATGTCATTTAAAGATTCTCTATTTCATCCATCAACATGAAATGCTTAAAGATGTATGGCAATTTAATAGTGAATTTGTGCAACCATGTAAGGATATCCGAATACATGTTCTGATCTTCAGAATCTTAATGTGAATGTCAATTGCAAATGGTGGTGTTTGGACTTGAAACAGGAGAAGATGAAAACTAGCGTTAAGGTACAGCCATTGCTTGCCACCGCTTTAGACCAAAACAGAAGCTTTTGTTGCAGCATTCCGCTGTTGTTCTCTGATATACTCACCATTTCCTGTGAGATGCCTTTGGCCATTCAATGAGATGTTTTCTCCCTCAAGTTGCCTCAAGGTTTTGGTTCTCTATTTTGACTCGATCACTAAAAGTTTCTGAGCCATGAGCCACCCACTTTCAGTTTAGCATCATGTCACCATTATCAATGCCAGTGTACTAGCTCCAATCTGACACTACTCTCGCCTATGTCATGGCCGCAGTTCTTTTTTGCTGGCACAATGGAGCTGCAGTTCTTGGCAATGCTACTCTGACACAATTATAGCTGCTGCTTTAAGTTTCACTGTCATGGTGGCATGATATGACCAAGTTGCTTTAAATTTTTGCTATCATGATGGTTCAAAATGACTAAGACTGTTTGGATGCCGAATGCTTGACTTTACCTTGAGTATTTCTAACCATTGACATTCACCATCAACGAGCTAACCAAAAACCAATGACTAACTTTATTTGCTGTTTTGTCGGTTCTCCTATGTTTAGTGGTAAAGTAGTGGAAAAGGTAAAAAAGTAGAGGAGAGAAAGCTTTAGTTGGTTAAAATCATTTCACCCTCTATCTTGAAATAAACTTGCCCAGGTTAGGCACCTAGGCCTCTGACATAAAAAAATTATTCACCACGTTTAGGTTGCTGCTTGGCTGGTTAACCAGATAACTTTACATTGTCCACCTTTAACCAAACCCAAACACAGCCTAAAAATGCAAGTTTGTCAGAGTAAGAGATGTTAAGTCAAAACACAACATGCAGGTTCTTCAAAGAGAAAAATATTCATTTTTTTAAGATGTTAAAACCTAGAAAAGCAAAGAGATAAACTCTCTAACATGTCTCTGGTGCAAAGAATAGGTAATTTGTTGTGATTGCATGAACATTGATATGAAAACGAACTGAAGTTTATAGAGAAGGCCCTCAAGTCCGTTTAAGGGATGTAGAATACGATTGATAACAGCAACTAGGTCCATCCACCAAGACGAAGTTCCCATTGTCTGCAAGACCAATTTTCCTTAGCCATCCATCTAATTGATAATCCAAAATTTGCATTTAACCTGTACAATTAAGCATTCTGACTCCTGACTCATCTAGAAATAGAAGTACAGCAAACTTTCCTGTCTCTTCATGTTCTTTTGCTTATTGCCTCCTTTTATAGGTTTCACAGCCCAACAATCAAAACTCCAGCAATTTGGACACCACTACCTCTTTTAAATCCCAAGAATAATAACTCATATTTGAGTGATCATCAACTATCTTATGCAATTATTGATTATAATATTAATCTAATTCCATTAACGAACACTGTATTATATGTTAATAAAATACATCATGGCACTTTTCTCCAATGTAATCAATCAGCTGATCTATGGCAATTCTGAAGATATACAGGCTTTTGGCTTAACCATGGTACAAATGCACTATTATTAGAATTTTACCTCTTTATCATTGAGTGTTCTTACCATATCACCATTTCTTCATTCATGCCACCAATAATTTGCATGCAACTTCAATATAACTTTCCTTAACACCCTCTAACTGGAAACCCACTAGACTTAGAACAGCCATTGATAATACACATAAACATTCCTTCGTGCGTATGTCTTGAAGAATCAAGATGTGCTGCTTAAGTATACATTTCCTCAACGGTCGCTTATGATTCATCATATTTTTTTTCATTTTTTATCATATGGGTTCTTCTATTTAATTAAATCTTATTTTTATGTTTTAGATACATTTAACTTTTTTTGTATAAATTTCTCTATAATTTCCTATGGGACAAACCACAATGATTGACCATACTAACATAAAGCTATTCAGCTATTGTAGCTATACCTTCTGATGTCCATATTATGGATACATATACTTTAGCTATCCAAATTGATCTGCATGCCAGTATCCTTGCTTATGATTTTTCTCTGTCCCTGCCTCTAATGCAGTAAGTAGCCCTTAAACTACACTAACAAACAAGAGTCCCACTGCTCCTTGATCTTAGAACGCTACCTTCTGATGCACTGCTACCAGCACAAGAAAAAGGCAATTTAACACACTAAGTGCTCTGGGTCCTTTCCTATTAAAATTCCACGATTACAGCAGAAAATAGCTCTGTACCAATCCCCATATACTTCCCATTTGCAACAGATATCACAATCGTGTTTCTTTGATGATGATATCATGATTTACAAATCCCTGATTCTCATTTTACATAGTTGGACTAGAAAGTTTAGAAAGATATCCTACTAACTCCAAATTAAATTCTTATAGAAGCAGTTGCTGATATCCTAAAAGCAAATTTGCCAACGGACTGCGCAACCTCCAGGGAACACGATTTTGATATGAAAAAATAAATGAAAATTCACAAACATTGCACCAACGGCTAGGTAATGATCTTAAATTGGTTAAAAGCCGCCTCTCTCTCTCTCTCTCTCGATCTCATGGTACATTCTTGGTAATTATAATCTTCTAAGATAAACAGAGAGAATGATGTTCAATCAGCACGAACATGTATGCTAGATGATCTATCATGGTGGCCATGTGGGGGGACATTCCGAAACACAATCCCGAGAACATGCACACAAAAACATGCATCTATTTTTGCAGATTAAAGAGCAAAAATGCTTCCGATGTAATGCCAGGAATTATTTCTTACCAGAAGGCGGTGACAGAGGTGAAATCGCTGGTGGAGGCCATGACGGAAAGAGCAGCGACCGCGAATACGAATTGGCAGAGGCGCAGTGCGAGGCCTCCAGGAGTCCCGGGCATGCCCTGGATATCCTTCATCATCACCCTCGGCGGATTCTCGGCGGCCTCGGTGAGAGGAGGAGCCTCCACCGGATGCACCGCCGGCCGACTCGCGAACATCTCTCTTCCTTCTCCTTCTACTACTACTACTATTACTACTAGATCATAGATGATGATGACCTGTCACCGCCAACGAAGACCCGCCACCTCCTGCCCCGATCGGATCGAAAACGGATGCCTAGACGAGTGAAGATGGATTTGGTGGCGGAAAAGCCCCCAGCCGGACAGCGATTCCAAATGGCCGGCTCAAAGCCCTGATTATTCTTATCACTATTTTTTTTTTTTTTTGTCTTCCTTCCTTTCTTTGACTTGTCCGATTCAGGATCACGGAGAGAAGAAAACAAGGAAAGACATGGAGGGAAGAAAGAGCAGTGAATGAATGAACTCTCAGAGGGGAGGGGGAGGTTCAGCAAAACTGAGAGGAGAAGAGAAGAGGCAAGGATGTGGGAAGGAAGGAAGGAAGCGCACGATGATGGTGATGCGGTGATGGGGGTCAAAGAAAAAAAAACCAAAACAATATAAAAAAAAAAAAAAAGTAAGAGCGCATTTATTCGGGCGTGCTTTGGGCGGCCAGTTGAAGAGGGACTTACGAAAGCGTGTCAGCTCCGCGCACTTTACCGGCGCTCCAGCCCCTCGTCCTCTCTCTGCTTCGTCCACGATATGCGCCTGCTAGTGGGTTCAGTTGGGTTTTATAAAAACCAAGCTTTCAGCTCCGTGAGCTTTCATTTGAAGCCTTCAACTTTTTATATCCTTCAACAATGACCTTGAAGTACCTACCATCGTAGGCGGTGCGATCGGCTTCCAGCCCATGCACGGTCGATATTATAAATATATATATATATATATATATATATATATATATATATATACGTGCACACATAAATCAACCATCGAGCGCATCCCGCACGCGATGCATAAAATTAACTCCATGTTTTGTGTTTGATGCCCTATTTCTATTGGAATATGACTTTATTTCATCTTATTCTTCCAAACATCACTAAAAAAGCATATGTCTCATAAAAATTTTTATTCCCATCAACGCTGGTATTTTTGTTTTCATATTCCATGATACTCCATAAAATAGCTCATATTCTCACTTTAGCTATTCCAAAAACATTGATGAAAGAAAAAAATGAAAGTAAAATCGAGCTTCGGTCTTTTTCCTTTCCTCTCGACTAGGATTTGAGAGCGATTACAGGACTCTATTCTTGGTTTGCTCTTCCACTTTAGCCTTTTTGCTTTGATTCTTCTTTTCATGTTAAGGAAGCGGTGCAAGCGATCTGCGGCCCAGCTTCGATCTCTTCTTCTCTCTTTCCTCGCACAGAAGTAGTAAGCCTTGCTACCTCTTGTTTTCTTTTAGCTATCTGATCTCCTGATTTCGTTGGAACTATACGCGTGCTCTTCAGTTCATCTGCAGATTTTTATTTTTAGGGTTTGATCAGTGATCGATGGTCATGGGTAGGGTTTTGTTGAGAGATCCATGAGTTTTAGGAGATAATATGACGCTTTGTCAAGATGAAATAGGAGCTACTGGCATTGTTGTTCTCTGGAGTGGGGGTTTCTGTTTTTTTTTTTTTTGTGATGGTTGGATCAGGGTTTCTTTTACTTATTTCTCTTTTGCCGTGATTTCAACTCATTTCTCTTTTGTTGATGGCTGGATCTGGGGTTTCTTGTAATTCATAGTTTGCTTATTGAGTATTGGAACTTTGTCTGTGATTACGTGATATCATCATTATGTAGCTTATATTGGGAGCTAATCATAGAAGTACTATTACCAGCTGAATAAATGTTGCATGATGATACAGTATGACTACATTACAGTCAGCACCAAGCATGAGCTTGTAACCTGTGTAGTTTTTGTAAACCCCAATACATGTGTGCATCACCTGGTAGTAAAGGATACTTACTGACACTTTTGCAATATTCTTGTATTACTAGCACATGATGTTGTCTTTGTTAGTGCCTTGAATAATCTAATTCTCATTCACCTACAAACAAAACAATAAGCAAAAAATTAATGTTATATTTTTCAAGATCTATCAACAAAAACCACTCTGGGTGTTAATGTACTGCTTGTTCGAGTTCCTCTTTGCTTTAATTATTTGGCTTTGAAGAAACTATATAAACTTCAAGAAAACAAAGATTCTAATTGTTCATTACACATATAATTCTGACTATGGAGTTGAGAATTCAGTGATTTTCTGTAGATAAGATTCAAGTGAGTTCTTTCTTATATTTCTTGTTGAAATCGATGATAATGACCCACTCCAGAAAACCGATACATAAGAAAATTCATTGTGAGCTTCTATCATTTTTATGAGCATAACTGTGTGGAAGAAATACTATGTTTTTGTTTTACAGGTGTGGAATCCTTTGATATGTGCCATTGGTATGACTGTTGTCAGTGAGTTCTTTCTTGATTTGCTTTTGATGTTGCCATACATCTAGATTGGTATTTGAACTAAATAAATGGTAAGATATTATAATGGCATGACAAGTGTCTTCATCTCATGCATTGTTTGTTACATATTATAATGGCATGACAAGAACTATTGGAACATAACATTTGAGCAGCAATCAGCATAACTCCATGAAATCTGCTTATCCTGTTGCCTCCTCCAGCAACCACTTCTCCAACAAAGACAGAGGAGGATGTTGTTCACTGTCCGATCTAAGCTTGGCCTCAACATCAGCTACCGTGGACTGAGGATGTTGTTCACTTCATAAATTTACTGCATCTAATACGAGACTTCACTTTCTTATGTTGAATGAACTTGCTACCTCCATGCCATTTCTTGGCTATTGATATATATAACTCATGGATCTGGCTTTGAATGAATAGTGTTTCTTGTTTTTGATTCCTTGGTTCATTCAAACTACTTGAGATGGCTGATGATTGCATTGGTGATGGAGTTCAAAATATAGTGGCTGTAAGTTTGATGTTTAACACCTCTTTTTCTTTGTCTCTTTAGGTTGTTCCTGCATCCCAGATGGTTGGATGGGTCTTGACATTGGACCTGACGCCATCAAGACTTTCAATGAAACTCTACTCAGCACCAAGACAATCATTTGGAATGGACCGATGGGAGTGTTCGAGTTTGACAAGTTTGTAGTAGGAATTCAGGTAAGTGATGAAGAACATAACATTCTCAAGCTTTCTCTTATTGTGGAACATAGTCTCACACATTTTGATTGGCCAAGCAATTGCAGACAAGTTGGCTGAGCTGAGTCAGAATGGTGTCACAACAATGATCGGAGGAGACGACTATGTTGCAGCTGTGGAGAAAGCTGGGCTTGCTGACAAGATGAGCCACATTTCAACTAGTGGTGGTACAAGCTTGGAGCTGTTGGAAGGCAAGTCTCTTCAAGGCGTTTCTTGCTCTTGATGATGCCTGAGCCTTGGACCATCTTGCTTCACCAGTGATGGCTTATTAGCCTTTGTTTTGCTACAAATGTGGTATTGCTTGTTTTGTAAGGCTGCACAAAAAGTGTAGTATCATTTAATAAGGATCCATTATAGGCATGACGATGATGTGTCTATGTCTAAAAACACCTACTTTCAGTGACGGTTATGACACTCATTCACTTTAATGTATTTAGAGTAATATTTTGTATCATATTGATTGGTCGTCCATGTTTTTCATGAGCACGATCATAAATGTGCTATTGGCTGAAGGTTGCCAACCAATTGGAGAGTTGATAAAACTGATATTGAATTCTAGCGGAGTGGTGGGCTTGATTGGTGTCAATGTCTTCTCCTAAACTGAAGCAGGGGTTCAATGCATCTGATTGGTATTACAGCCTTTTCATCTTCCAGATTGGTCTGAAAGGATGCCTATGAACTTAGGCATGCATGACTCAAACCATCCATCCATTGCAACATTCCTGATGAAGCATACCAAGAAAAATAAGTAAGGGCCTGACAAAATGATAAAACTACAATATATATATATGTATGTATATATGTATATATGTATATATATGTATATATATGTATATATGTATATATGTATATATATATGTATATATGTATATATATATATATATATATATATATATATATATATATATATATATATCTATATATATATAATCTTACTTTTCTTTCTTTTTTTGTCGCATGTATGTTAAGCTCGAAGCCCCTATCGATGTTCAACCATGCCAGGTACACGAATATTAAAAAAAATCCAAACGCTGACGTAATTATTAAGATCAGTAACTATATAAACTTATTTTTTTATATGTATTTAAGTAATTTAAAATTAAATAAATTTATTAAATTTAATAAATTAATATGTCAAATTTTAACAAAATAATTGTTTCAAAGCTATAGATTAGGAATGGATGAGACATACTTTTTCAAGACATAAAGATTATTATTAAAAATTAAATAAAAAGAACTCTTATAAATAATATCCTTCTTGGAACATACTTAAACAATATTTAAAAGTTATGCATGATATTAAAATAATATAGTTAATTTATTAATAGAAAATGATTTATTAAGTATGTTCTTATTTTATTTTCACTTAATAAATAATTTATTTAGTATGTTCTTATTTTATTTTATTAATAAAAAATAATTTATTACTTTAATTAATTAAAAATAATTTATTACTTTATTATTAATTAAAATGTATTACTTTTTATTAATAAAAAATAATTTATCAAGTCATTACATTAAAAATTAAATTGATAAATAATTTTTTCTCATTGGATCAAGGGGTATGTTTAGATTTCTGAAAATTCTTCATATATTCCTAGTGAATACATGCTTATTCCCATGTCATCCAAACACCATTTGACAGTGCATTAATTGCACTGAAATAACATGAAATACCACATTTTATTTAAACAGAAATCTGGAATAACAAGGGAAATAAGCTATTCCTAGATAATTCATATTCCTATTCCCGGAATAACTTTTTAACATCCAAACACTACCATAAAGGCTAGGCCCAACATATGAGATTTTAGTATTTTGCTCCTTTTACAGCGATACCTCAAGCAAAAGTTCTCCCCCAATGAAGGATGTCAAAGAAGCCTACCGTAATGCATCGTACTCTACTGATGTGCTAGTGATTTTAACATTTCTGATCACTAAGTTTCCCTGCTATTTTTGGTAGCGAATTGGCAAATAGTTTTTATTTCTTGAAAACCCCTCCTCAGGGTTTGTTAAAATCAATTTCGATGGAAGTGTGCAGGGCAGATTAGCTGGTGCTGCTTTTATCATTCGAGGGGTGGATGGAGCTATGTTGGTTGCGGGAGGATTTAGCCTTCTAGATTCCTTAGTTCCTCTGGTAGAGCTTTATGCAACATGGGCTGGCATTTCCTACGCTGCTAGGATCCTTCATGCTCGAGTCTTTTATTGAGGAGGACTCTCTCACCGTCATTCGATGGCTCCGGAGGGATTGTTATAATCTGGCTTCTGTTAATCCTTTGCTTACTGATGTCTGGTCTACTCTGCAGTTTTGAATTGTCTGGGGATATTATCATGGCATTTTTGAATTGTATGGGGGTCTTGTGTAGGCAGCAGAGGTTGGTTTTTTTTCGTTTCTCTTATCAGCTCTTGGTTGGGATTTATCTTTAAAGATGTGACCTTTTCTCATTGTACGCATTGTTTAACTTTTCATAAGAGTTGACCTATTTGAGTGTCAGTTGGTGATATGGTGGGCTACCTCGTGCTGTAAGTCTACTTTGATTGTTTAATTTTATTTAAGGCTTGAGATTCCTTAGTTTTGAAAGCTGCCTCTTATGGATGGTGTTTTATGGATGCATAGCCATTTGTAATAGGCAGTTGATGAAACGTAAATCCAATGTTCTGAGTTCATGATTTTATACAGTGAAATTAAGGATTTGAGTATAATACATTGCTTGATCCTTGTGTACGTGAAGTGTCAGCTGAGTTGATCGGTTTATTGGCACATACTTACAAAGAGGTGAGTAATTTAGTTACTGCATGCTTTCATGGAGGAAATATTTATAAAATTGATGCATCTAATGCAAGACTTCACTTTCTTAAGTTGAATGAACTTGCTACTGCGTAGTTGTTCTCTGAGCCACCGGAGTGGGGGATTTTGTTTGTTTTTGGGGTTTATGGAGTATATTGATTTATATAAGCATTTAGAAATCCATGTCATGTTGCTCTCAAGGGATCTGCAACATCTGTCCAGTTGTATATGTTAAATTACTAATCTAGGATCATGATTGTGAAATCCTGAACAATTCTGCTTTCTAAAGAATCTCTTATCAAAAATTATCATTACATGTCATGATGCTCTCAAGGTTCTGCAATATATGTCCAGTTGTATGTGTTAACAAATTAGTAATCCAGGATCATGATTGCGTTCACCTTTTAACTTCATTTTGGATGTTACATGGTGGTCTAACTTCAACTGCTGTTTTGTTGCAAGTAGTTTCATGGCCTTAAGAAGCAAACTATCTTAAGAAGCAATTTATTTTCAAGGAGGTTTCAGGATAGGAAAACTTGTTCTATACTTTAAAGTAGGCCAAATATTATCAATTGAACTGTCTTGTTAGTAAGGGGTTATTTTCATGGCAATTTTTAACATTGTGTTTTGAAATTTGCATGGCATTTTTCAACTATGTCTGAGGCCTTGACATATAGATTGTGATCTGGTCTGCTTGATTCTAGTTTTGAATTGTCTGGGGGTATTTTCATGGCATTTTTGAATTGTCTGGGGGTCTTGTGTAGGCAGCAGAAGTTGGTTTTTTTCGAATTCTCTTATCAGCTCTTGGTTGGGATTTATCTTCAAAGATGTGACCTTGGGGTGTGGGTGCTCCTTCTACTATTTTCTCGATATGTGTCCAGGGAGCTGCTTTATCGTTGTACTCATTCCTACTTTTCCATCAGCGTCGATCAATTTGAGTGTCAGTATATCATTAGGGTGAACTGCCTTGTGCTATTACTTTATTTTGATTGTTTCTGAAAATTTATGCCACGAGATACACTGGTTTTGAAAGCTTTCTTATTTTTCTCCCTATTTATGGAGCATAGCCATTTGTAAAAGGCAAATGATGAAACGTAAATCCAATGTTCTGAGTTCAGGACTTTATACAGATAAATTTAGGATTTTGGGAACACTTCATTGCTTGATGCTTGCGTATGTTAAGTGTTGACTGTTAACTCATGACTTGGAGGGCATTTCAAAAATGCAACCATTGTGAAGCATCACAGTCTGACATGACACATACGCCAAGGGCAATGTGTTGGAGTATCCTGCAGTACATGACACATTCTAAGCAGAATGTGCCGGTTCATCCACAAAACGACACATGAAGAACCATTAAATATGATTGTTTTCGCTGGGAGTTACAAAGGGTTTCACCAATATGGTATTGAATTGTCTGGTGCTCTCTTTCTTGTATTGCTTTTTAAGTTGGTATTTGCAGTACATTATGCGGGCATGGAACGGCTTGGGGGTGGTCCCTCTGCAGAGGTTAGTGGTCTCCTCTCCTCTCCCCTGCTTTTCTGTGACTCTGAGCTCCGGCAAGATCACCAGGACTGAGGCTCTGAGGAGATGGATTGGAGGTTTCCCAGGATGACCAGGACTGAGGCGATGGTGGCACCAAACATCTCCAGGGAGCTGCCAGGTAAAAGAACACTGTCTTGTCTAGTAAGGGGGTATTTTTAAGGCAATTTTGAAGTTTCTTTTTTGGCATTTTCATGGCCATTTTGAACTTTGTTTCAGGCCGTGAGCAATAGGTTGTGAGGTGGTCAGTTTGATTCTATTTTTGACTTGTCTGGGGGTATTTTCATGGCATTTTTGAATTTCCTGGGGTCTTCTGTAGGCAGTAGCAGTTGGTTTTTCTTGGTTTCTCTTCTCAGCTCTTGGTTGGGATTTATCTGCAAAGATGTGAACTTGGGGTGTGGGTGCTCCTTCTACTATTGCCTCGATAGCTATTCCAGGAGCACGACATATGTTTTCTTTGCAAATATGATTGTTTTATGTTATAGGCTCACCTGGTTCGAAATTTAAAAAAAGGTAACTATCATCTCATTTGCTGGCAGTTGCAAACAGTTTCAACAATTTGGTATTGACTTATCTGGTGCTCTTTTCTTGTATTCCTTTCCAAGGATCTTCCCGCATCTGGACATGGTAAATATTAATCTTGGCACTGTTGCTGTCTGGAGGCCCCTTCTATGGCTTTTATTGGACGTAATGATTCCATTCTAACAGTATCAACTTGAAATATTGTTTTCCATTTTCTAAGCTTTGGTACTACTAATTTAATTTACCTACTTGCCTATTTTTTGTCCTTGAACAATGATCATCACCCTTCTGCATGCTACCTGGTTAAACGTTTTTTCTGTACCGTGCTTATTTTGAAAATGGTCAATAGATTACCTTGAATTGGCCATGTTGGGAGAATATTGCTCAGGCTTGCACTTGTTTGAAGTAACCCTTTCTGATATTGTAGATTTGATAATATTTTCATGAATTGTAACAGGTTAACATGTGTTGCTTTTTGGTGGTTGCAGTGCCATCAATATGGAGTACTAATAATGCCTTCCTAAGCCAACTCAATCAATGTCCCTAAATATTGCAACTGGATAATCTGGGTAGGTAACTTGAACAATGATGAAATTGGATTTAGAATCAATCATCCATAAAATTTGGAGGCAGCTATGTCGTATTGTTGACAATTTTAAGGTCATTAATTAATTTTTTTTGAAGATTTGGTCTATTTCTTGTACTTTTATCTTTAGATTTTATCACTGAACCGATTTCATGTTTAAATTGTTCCCATCTGTATTTCTGAGTTCAGGATTTTGAAGGGAATTAATGATTCATGGGCTGAATTCCAGTATGTAATTGCTGACAATGGAAATGAAATTCAGTGGATGCACTGTAAATAAGTTGCAGTTTGGCACTATATCTTGTATCTACATTAGCACTAAATTGCAGGTAAGTGCCTGGTGCGGTAGTATTGTAACGTTATTTCCAATAGTATAAAACTCTCCTTCCAGGTAAATTACATAGTAGAATAATTGACATTATATATGGTTATTGTTTTGCCTGTTGTGTGTTTGGAGTCATTGAGTTTGCCTTTCTGTAATCCTCACTGAAACATATCACAGCATTTGTACATATGAATTATGCAAGTATAAATTTCTGAAGGGGCTTTTTAATTCGCAGATTTGGAGACGTTTTAAAAACCGATGGGACCAAATGATCTGACACATTGTTGGGCACTGGGAGAAATCATTCATCGAACAAGTGGAAGTGCTCTCTGGACGCTATTGTATATTGTTGTCGTGTCTGTTGTATCGGCAACCGTTTGGAACATTGGTGATAGAGATTGACTCTGAAAACATGCATTTGCATATATCGCTACTGCTACTGTTTTTCTTCACTTGAAGAGCAATAAATTGATGTAATTTATATTTGGATTTTGTGCAATATAAACTCTTGTTCCTATTCAGGATGTCTAATAAAACCTGGGGTCTGATATCTTCGGATTCAATTATAAGATGACTTTGAGAATCTTGTAATTAAATGATTGTTGGTCCCATAATCGAGCTCGCTTGGTGTATAGATAATCATCTTTCAAAATCTGCTCATTAATGTAACACGCTAGATTTATTTAATACTAGAATCGTTATAATGTTTGATACATTTGCTTACAAGCTCTCGATGCCGTGGTGCCCGGCTTGTACCTTTTTTTAATCAAATATAACATTCCTTTGATTGGAAATATATATACTGGTTTGGGATTCTAAAATTTTAAGTTTTGTTCCCATATATTTAGTTATAAACTTTTGGATTTGTTGCATTGTACGTTAAGGTCGAAGCCCCCTATGTTTTTCGAAGGTGCAAGGTACATTCATATTTAAAAAAATAATCCAAATGCTGGTGTAATTATTTAGATAAACAACTATTTTAATTTTTTTTACATATATTTATAATGCAATTTAAAATTAAATAAAATTATTTTAAATAAGTTAAAAATTTCTTAATTTAATATCTCAAATTTAATAATAAATATTTTATTAAGTTCATTCTTATTTTTTTTTACATTTATATAAAATTATTTTCACTTCTTTTTTAACTTTATTTATTAATGAAAAATAGTTTATTAAATATTAAATTAAAAAATAATTTTTTCTTCTCATTGGACAAGGGGTATGTTTGGGATTACTAAAAAATTCATCATCTATTTCTAGTGGAATACAGGCTTATTCCCATGTCATCCAAACAACATTTGGAATAACATTGCATTAATTGCACTGGAATAATATGGAATAGAATATTTTCATCCAAACAGAAATTTGGAATAACAAGAGGAATAAGCTATTCTTGGAGAATTTGTATTCCTATTCCCGGAATAACTTTTTGACATCCAAACGCAGCCATTTGGAATAGGACTTTATTTCATCATATTCTTCCAAACATCAGTAAAAAAGCATTTGGGCCTCATAAAAATTTTTTATTCCCATCAACGCTGGTATTCTTGTTTTCATATTCCATGCACTACAAGAGAAATAAAATATTGCGACGCCCAATGCATCGCAATGCGTCGCTAATATGCCATTGCGACGCAATGACGGCGTCGCTCAGATATCCGTCGCAATACCCATTTATCGCAATTGCGTCGCAATATTGCGACGCTCTGCGATGCAACATTGAGTCGCAATATTGCGACGCATCCAAATGCGTCGCTAAATTTAAAATTAATATTTAATATTTAAAATTATTATTAAATATTACAATGCACTAAATTGCGTCGCAATATTGCGACGCATCTAGCTGCATCGCAATATTTAATAATAATATTTTTGGTATAATAGCGACGCAATTTGAGTCGCTAATGCGTCGCAAATAAAATTTTTTTTAAAATATTGCGACGCAAGGTCATTGCGTCGCAATTTTATTAAAAATATTTTAGATATAATAGCGATGAAATTTTAGTCGCTAATGCGTCGCTATTAAATTTATTTTTAAATTATTGCGATGCCAGGTCATTGCGTCGCAATATTTAATAATAATATTTGAAAATATTAGCGATGCAATTTCAATCGCTAATGCGTTGCAAATTAAATTTTTAAAAATATAAAAATTAAAAATTAAAATGGTTAATACAATTTCGTTAAATCTAAATATTGATAAATATTTTTCCTCAATCCAAACAATAATAAATTTTTAAAAATAATTCATATATTAAAATTTTGAAGTTTTTACAACATAAAAAAAGAAAAGAAAAATACATCAAGAATCTGGGCGATCACGTGGAGGCTGTGGAGGCTGAGACTCTGCGACAAGCGGCTAACCATATCCCGCAAATAATGCATCTCATCTCGCATGTCTGCAATCTCCTGATCCTGACCTCGCATACGATCCTCAAAATCCTGCTCGACCTCCTGGCGAACCTCCTCTGCAATAGATCTGCGAAGGTCGTGTAACCGCTCGGGAGGAAGATCATCAGAAGCTCGCGAGCTGGAGGCCTGATGGGGAAAATATGTAGAAGCTCTAGTGCCCAGACCATAGACCCTGCGGTCTCGTGGCTGGGCACCAACAGCCTTCAAAAACACATGCCGACTCTCCTATGCTGAGAGTTCGACGGGCGTCTCCCCATCAGTAGAGTCGACCTGCGATGCCTGGGAACGAAGCTCCTCGACTCGTGTCTTGAAATTATGAAATCAACAATAAATGAGTTAATAAATTTCTCGAAATAAAATTTTAGAAATTAAACAGATACTACATAAATCTAATTTCTTACCGCAACCTCCCGTGATCGCGTGTCGACCCAGGAACCGTCCCTCCTGGTGTGTGTCGCCCTGAATGGACAAACCTCACCAGGATCTCCGCCCTCCTGCTCAGACTATAATAAAAAAAAAGATATTAATACAAATATTTGTAAATAACTAAAATAGTAATTAAAATATTTATGTTTTCTTACCATACGCCGTCTATGCTCCTGAATCGAAATGGAGCCCGAAGTATGGCGGGAGAGACCCGTGCCAGGACCGCCCTTCTCAGATCGGCAGTTCGTGCTGGCTGATGCGGACCTCCTGCGCCAGCCATCGGACACCCAGGCCTGCTGCCACTCGTGCCAAATACCCTCTGGCACGTGCGCAGGATGCTGACCCGATGACCTCCAATGATGAAGCATGTCGGAGTATCGGCGTCGCATCAGAGCCTCCCATGCTGCCCTAATGGCATCATGGCTGGCAGGATCCCACGTAAACTTTTTCTGCATTAAATAAACAGTTAGTTTCTGAATTTATTAAGTTTAAAAATTTTATATCACTGATAAATTGTATTTAATAAGTTTACCTGAAACTCAGAAAAATAAAACACCCTCGTGGCTGGAGATACGAGGCGCCAATCGTAGCCACTGGGATCCGCACACCTCTGAAATACGGTGCTGATGTGGCTGGATACATGATGCTGCTCAATGAATCTGTTAAAAAAATGCATGTTTATAAGTAATTGACTTAAAAACATAAATATATATTTTTAATTAGTATATACTTACATCCCCTGAGCATCAAGTCGAAGTACAGTGCGGCCAATGGTGGAAGAACTCTCGGAGGTATGTGCCGATCGGCTGGATGGTAATACTGCTAGAGAGATCGAAGGCTGCGCCACTGCTGGAGATCCATCTCCGACGCTCATGTGATCTGATGTAGCAGGGCTACGTCCCTGCTCACTCCGTCTGTCGTCGGTAGATCTACCTCTGCCCGTCATATTAAAAATACTAAAGATTCACACAATTAAATTACGATTAATGATTGACTATGTAAGATTTGAACACTTATAAAAAAAAGTTAAATTTTAAAAAACCTCTATGTTTAATCGGTGTCATTTGTTTCGTGAAATGTTGGTTCAACATCCGATGCCGTATCGGATTGCGAATCAGTTTCATTATCATCGGAAGGAAACCGAACATTTGCATCCGCAATTTCTTGGACATCACCATTTGGATCTCTAAGTGATGTTTCAGGAGCCCTTGTGTCGTCCTCAATTGCATGCATTTCCATCTCATCCTCTTGAAATGCAGATACTCGGCTGATTGACTTGATGAACTCTCCTCTAATACGATTGTTGAATGTGGGACAATTTTAGAAACGGCCCACCAATCTCGCTTGTCGTTGCGCAAACTTGGATATCCGCAGTAAAAGACTTGCTGAGCTTGGGATGCAAGGATGAATGGGTCATATTTCTGCAATCTTCGTCAATGGTTCACTTCAACCAAATTATAGTCGTTATGAACCCTTTTGCCCACAGGAACTATCGGATCGAACCAATCACAACGAAACAATATGGTTCGTTTCATAGGCCAACCGGGATATTCAACTTCAACCACCTCTACTAACTTTCCATAATAATCCTGCATATTTGCTCCAACACTTTCTCCTTTCACACACACGCCCCAGTTCTGCGTGCCTCTTGAAGCTGCTAATCGTTCAATCTGAAATTTGTACTCATTTACAAAATAGCCAGTAGAGGTTGTTACGGTCTTCAATGGCCATTGCGATAGACATTTAATGAAAATTGTTGGTTGTGGACCACGGACCGTTGACCTATAATTAATAAGCTATTGACATCCAATTCAAAAAAAAATAGCCATTGTCGAAATTGATTGAGTGATACTACTCACAAATTCATAAAACCAGTAAGCAACTCCGTTTCTAATTTCTACCCAATTGCAACTTGACTGATGTCGGGATTCATCTGTCGTTGTCTATCACAAAACATCCTTATAGGATGAAAAGGATGAAAACTAATGTTAGAAATTAAATTTTGTGATATATTGTATTTAAATTAAAATTTCCAATTTAGCATTGAAGTATACACTTACTCAATATATGGATCGACTTCTCTACAGTTCATTAGGATGTAATAATGTGCTACATTATACTCCATATCGCTAAGATTTCTTGACTTCTGCCACCAAAGGAATTTCTTTGTTGCATAAAAATTGTCTGCCGCAACATTGTCATTTGGCAAAATTTCTTTGATTAACCAGCTACAGAATTGAATGCCTTTTCTGATAATCGATGTTCTGCCTTAATATTCAACATTCGAGCAGCTGTAGACAACTGGGAATGACCCTCACAACCAGGATACAATTCTTGATTTGTAGCACGCAACATATCATAAAATTGCTGTGCTTCTGGATTTGGTTCTTCCATAAATGTATTCTGATTGAATTCATTATCCGATGCATTCATCACCATTTGTTCATATGTCTTTAAATTCATAAATGGTTCATCTACGGGAATTGACTCTTGTTGGCCTATAACAGCTGCTGGAAATCCTCTGGTTCACCATGACAGTACCAAACATAGTAATCAGGAACAAACCCCTTCTTACACAAATGCACCTTAACAGTTTCACATCTCTGTAGGCTTTATTCTGACACCTGTGGAAGTTGCATGGGCACCTAATCCTAGGGCCATCCATCCAGTCAGGTTGGCTACATGCAAATGCGATAAATTCTTCCAATCCATTCAGAAAATCTGGATTAAGCAAGCCATCTTTTATCCTTGCATACATCCACGAGCGAGCCCCGCTCATTTTTGACCGACTTATACAAAGTCTTGTAAACATTAAAGAAACCACAAAATAAAACTATATTAGTATTACTAAATATATAACTAAATTTTTCTTGATCACAACTAAGGTTAATAACAACCATTTAAATCATTTATAAGTAAAAAAAAAAAATTTAGGCAACTAAGGTCCCTACCATGCAAGGGCGAGCCACGACTACGATCCTTGGCGTGCTAGCAAGGACCGATGCACAGGTTCATGGCTAATGGGAGGGCTTGAGTTGGGTCGGGCCGCAAGGCGGTGCGTTTAATCAGGAGACTTCATAAGCACTCAAGTGTCTTAAATTAATTCTACCTTCACTCCATGTCTATAAGGTAAGGCCCTATCCCATTCAAGAATTTTTTTGTGATATGTTATTCTGCTATTAATTATCATCGATCGGTTTAAATTGAAATTTCGACAGCATTTCCCCATATGTTCTCCTAAATGTGTGGTATATAAGCCACAATAGGAGAACGTATGAGCAAATACAAACCGAAATCTCACCCAACGATGATTAATAGCAGACTAACATATCGCAAGAAATATTCCCAAACTGTCCACCAGGACAATTTGAGAATTTGCAAGACTAAGGCTTACAAATTCTCAACGGGTCTAAAGGTTATAGTGCTGTGATTATGAAAGTCCGAAGACAATCGAACGTATGCTTGTTATTCTTAACTTCTGTGAATTATACATGTAATCACTAACTTTTAAGATTATTGTGTCAATACAAATGTTTGTGAATACTGAAATGTAAATCATTGAAACTACTGATTTGTTGCTGGAAATTAAATAATATTACAATAAGACTTTTTATTTAGCATTACATAATTTAATGCATCATTCAGTTTGCAGCAGAATATAAATAATCAAGACATAACAAATGTAAATAAGTACAAATGCACAAATATTATTGCATAAACATTCTGGTTAAATTAATTATTGCATAAACATTATGCAAATTAAATAATAATACAACAAGACTTCTATCTAGCATTACAAATATTATTGCATAATTAAGACATAACATCCGTCTATCCAAACAGCTCCGTGGCCCCCCTAACTAAATTTTTTTTTTTTGGACTGCGGCTTGGCCACCGTGGCCGTGGCCGGAGAAGACAAATGGGGGGGGGGGGGGTTCCCCCCTGTTAAGATTTTTTTTTTCCACGGCAGCGGCTATGGCCGAAGAAGACGGCCATGGCAGCGGCCGTGGCCGCCTTGTCCGGCCACGGCAGCGGCCGTGGCCGCCTTGTCCGGCCACATAAGAAAAAAAAAGGGGGGGGGGGCGGGGGGGTTTCCTCCCCCCTGTTAAGAATTTTTTTTTGTGATAGTGGCCTGGCCACCGTGGCCGGAGAAGACGGCCACGGCCGCGGCCGTGGCCGAACAAGAAAAAAGGGGGGGGGGGGACGGGGGGTTTCCCCCCCCCCCCCTGTTAAGAAAAAAAAAATTTTTTTTTGTGACAGTGGCCTGGCCACCGTGGCCAGGCCACTGCCGGCCACGGCAGCGGCCGTGGCCGAACAAGAAAAAAAGGGGGGGGTTCCCCCCCCCCCTGTTAAGATTTTTTTTTTTGTGACAGTGGCCTGGCCACCGTGGCCAGGCCACTGTCGGCCACGGCAGCGGCCGTGGCCGGAGAAGACGGCCACGGCCGCGGCCATGGCCGCCTTGTCCGGCCGCGGCCACGGCCGTGGCGAACAAGAAAAAAAGGGGGGGGGGGGGTTTCCCCCCCCCCCTGTTACCGAAATTTTTTTTTGACAGTGGCCTGGCCACCGTGGCCAGGCCACTGCCGGCCACGGCAGCGGCCGTGGCCGGAGAAGAAAAAAATGGGCCCCCCCCTGTTAAGATTTTTTTTTTTTTGACAGTGGCCTGGCCACCGTGGCCAGGCCACTGCCGGCCACGGTCTTGGCCGTGGCCATCTTCTCCGGCCACGGTCTTGGCCGTGGCCGAAGGGAAAATTTTAAAATTTTTTTTATAGAATGTGGGGGCTTACCTTGTTCGAGAGAAGACGGTGAGTCGGAGGAGAACGCCGAGAACTGGAGCACTAGAGGGGAGNGCCCTCCGTAACGGGTGCAATCACGGGCGTACTGAGAGTCATGTGGTGCGCCGTGCGGCCTAAAGTCGTCATTTCTTTTGACGATTGGACTTGCATGCCAATCGCTGACGACCCCACCCCGAGACCGGAAGGGGTTCCGGGGGTGGGGAAATGCCGGTGCACCCCGAGACTGGTGGGGGTCTCGGGGACAAGAGATGATGACCCCACCCCGAGACCCGAAGGGGTCCCGGGGGTGGGAAATGCCGGTGCACCCCGAGACTGGTGGGGGTCTCGGGGTCAAGAGATGGTGACCCCACCCCGAGACCCGAAGGGGTCCCGGGGGTGGGGAAATGCCGGTGCACCCCGAGACTGGTGGGGGTCTCGGGGTCAAGAGATGATGACCCCACCCCGAGACTGGAAGGGGTCCCAGGGATGGGGAAATGCCAGTGCATCCCGAGACTGGTGGGGGTCTCGGGGTCAAGAGATGGTGACCCCACCCGAGACCCGAAGGGGTCCCGGGGGTGGGGAAATGCCGGTGCAACCCCGAGACTGGTGGGGGTCTCGGGGTCAAGAGATGGTGACCCCACCCGAGACCCGAAGGGGTCCCGGGGGTGGGAAAATGCCGTGCACCCCGAGACTGGTAGAGGTCTCGGGGCCAAGAGATGGTGACCCACCCCGAGATCCGAAGGGGTCCCAGGGGTGGGGAAATGCCGGTGCACCCCGAGACTGGTGGGGTCTCGGGACCAAGAGATGATGACCCCACCTCGAGACCGGAAGGGGTCCCGCGGGTGGGAAATGCCGGTGCACCCCGAGACTGGTGGGGTCTCGGGGTCAAGAGATGGTGACCCCACCCCGAGACCCGAAGGGGTCCCGGAGGTGGGGAAATGCCGGTGCACCCTGAGACTGGTGGTGGTCTCGGGGTCAAGAGATGGTGACCCCACCCCGAGACCCAAAGGGGTCCCGGGGGTGGGGAAATGCCGGTGCACCCCGAGACTGGTGGGGTCTCGGGGTCAAAGATGATGACCCCACCCCGAGACCGAAAGGGGTCCCGGGGGTGGGGAAATGCGGTGCACCCCGAGACTGGTGGGGGTCTCGGGGCCAAGAGATGATGACCCCACCCCGAGACCGGAAGGGGTCCGGGGGTGGGGAAATGCCGGTGCACCCCAAGACTGGTGGGGGGTCTCGGGGTCAAGAGATGGTGACCCCACCCCGAGACCCGAAGGGGTCCCGGGGGTGGGGAAATGCCGGTGCACCCCGAGACTGGTGGGGGTCTTGGGGTCAAGAGATGGTGACCCCACCCCGAGACCCAAAGGGGTCCCGGGGTAGGGAAATGCCGGTGCCACCCCGAGACTAGTGGGGGTCTCGGGGTCAAGAGATGATGACCCCACCCCGAGATCGAAGGGGTCCCGGGGGTGGAGAAATGCCGGTGCACCCCGAGACTGGTGGGGGTCTCGGGGTCAAGAGATGGTGATCCCATCCCGAGACCCGAAGGGGTCCCGGGGTGGGGAAATGCCGATGCACCCCGAGACTGGTGGGGGTCTCGGGTCAAGAGATGGTGACCCCACCCCGAGAGCCGAAGGGGTCCCGGGGATGGGGAAATGCCGGTGCACTCCGAGACTGGTGGGGGTCTCGGGGTCAAGAGATGATGACCCCACCCCGAGACCGGAAGAGATTCCGGGGGTGGGAAAATGCCGGTGCACCCCGAGACTGGTGGGGGTCTCGGGGTCAAGAGATGGTGACCCCACCCCAAGACCCGAAGGGATCCAGGGTGGGAAAATGCCGGTGCACCCCGAGACTGGTGGGGTCTCGGGGACAAGAGATGGTGACCCCATCCCGAGACCCGAAGGGTCCCGGGGGTGAGAAAATGCTGGTGCACCTCGAGACTGATGGGGGTCTCGGGGTCAAGAGATGATGACCCCACTCCGAGACCGAAAGGGGTCCCGGGGGTGGGAAAATGCTGGTGCACCCCGAGACTGATGGGGGTCTCGGGGTTACTAGCCGCCGTTATCTTTTATCCTGACGACGCGGGATTAGTCATATCAGTTTTTTCAATGCGCAGGGACACTGCTCTTCTTGAAAATTGAAGTCCTATCTTCTAATATGATCTCAACTGGTTAGCCTTCTTGAGAGCATTTGAGGACTTTGGAGATGCGTTTTTATGTCACACTTGAGCTGCTACATTACTTGCATTGAGACATAGATGGCAAATTAGGGTGGAACCTTTACACAGTATTTTACACCCGTCATTTCCACAGCCATATTTTAGCAACCTAGGGTTCTGTGAGAGATGACTTGGCTACATGTTTTAATTGTCGAACTCAACCGTGGTAGTCATAATAAATGCTATTTTCTTAAGTTAAATGGTCATACTTATACAGTAGGCCTACGTTTGATGAATGTGTTTGTATTGACTGGTGTCATTTAGGTGCTTCTCTTGGCTAAATAAGAAGCTAAAAACATGCAATATTTTATGAAATTTTAAAGCAGTATATGCTGTTTGATTCCCGAATCCTTGGTTCAAGGTCAGATGTGCGTGAAATATTCAACTAAGAGCTCATGCACTGTCATAACGCTTAGGAAAGTATCACGTCAATTCTTTAAATTTTTGTCATCTCTCTTTCTTCTTCTCCTCTTCATGTTAAGAATTTACTCGAACTGTCATTGTTGATCGTTCAACATACTGGAATTAACTAATTGAGCTTTATTAGTGATTCATTTGAAAAATTGAAGTCCAATCATGGGAAAGAGGAAATCAAGGCCGAAGCCACCTTCAAAGAAGTGAATGGATGAGCTTGATGTTGTATTTTGTTGTCGTTTGAAGCAGTGTCCACTGTCGCATGTGTGATAAAATTCGTGAAAACCGAATACGAATCTATTGCCCCAGAATTCTTATGTCGATAATATCGAAATATAATATATAATATAATTGAGAATGTACGAATTCGTACCTTATTCTGTCATTATTAAAAATGAAAATAGTAACCGAATGCAATATTGCTGATTTTGGTTAAAGATGGTGCTTCCCGTTTATTAACACAATTGCAGAAGATTTTTTTGATAAAGATGGGAGTTATCAGAAATGCTTAAATAGGAAAACTTATCCTTTCGTAGGGACCTTTCCGAAGAGACGGACCTTTCCGATTTTCGAATAAGCATCTCTTTACTGAAAAGATATCCATAACCTTTTCGAAGAGACGTTTCCTATAAATCGTGTTCAAACCAGGGATCATAATCATTTGACTTTATGTAATCATGTTTTTATTCAGCCCATCATAAAATTAGAGTCATGTTACGGGTATCTACACATTGTGTTCCATATCAAAAATTAATCCTTAATGTCCAATTAACTTTATTAGATCACCTATTATTGGACTAACATTATGATAATTAAATATACACATTTACATATGTTGGTCCACATGAGTATTTTCCAACAATCTCCCACTTGAACCTCATATGTAACCAGATAAATGTGCACTACCTTATGAGTACTCAAAACCTTTGTTATCATAACTTAAGGATTTCGAACAATCTAGTCCATTGACTGCACTAGTGTAGGATCAAAGCCTTCGCTCACATCGGTAGTAGCTGGATCATCAATGGTCACATACTCTAATACAACCAAACGACATAGATCAAATATGGTTGTGTAGCATGAAAATTACATGTAATATGATCTGAACATGCCTATTTTCAACTGATCCTTTTCTTTAGCGTGATCAAACTTTATTCCATATGAATCAAAGTAAATAAAACATTGAAATCTTTATTTCTGCAGAAACTATCATACAAAATGCAGACTCCCACTAAACCAAAACATCATCAAATAATACAACACCCATTTGATTAATATGCTTATGAAATACCTTGGGTGTAAGTCCTTAGTTAGTTGGTCGGTCAACATAAAATCTGTACCTATATGTTCTATACATATTTGTTTACTCTGAACTCTTTCTTTTACAACAAGAAATTTAATGTCTATATGCTTTGACTTAGACAAACTTCTATTGTTGTTGAATGCATTACTGCTGAGTTATTGTCACAATATATCCTAAGTGGCATTTCAATACTTTCAACTATACGCAGCCCCGTGACAAAGTTTTGCAGCCATATCCCATGGTTGGATGCCTCATAATAAGCTATAAACTCTACTGCCATGGTTAAAGAGGCTATGAGTGTCTGCTTAGCACTTCTCCAGGAAATAGCCCTTCTAGTCAACATATATATATAGCCTGAAGTGGATCGTTTGCTATCTTGGCATCCGGCAAAATCTGAGTCGAAGTACTCGATGATCTCTAAACTATCCGACCTCCTATATGTGAGCATGTAGTTCTTTATTTTCTGTAAGTAGCGCATAACCCTCTTGGTTGCTTTCCAATGATCCATTTCAAGGTTACTCATATATCTGCCTAACATCCCAACAATAAAAGCCAAACTGGGACGAGTGCAAACTTGAGCATACATCAAACTTCCTAATGCTGATGCATAAGGATATTTCTTCATTTCCTGAACTTCAAGGTCATTCTTAGGGCACTGATTAAGACTAAACTTTTCTCCTTTAGCTACCGGGGTTTCCAAAGGTTTACTATTTTGCATGCCGAATCTTTTGAGAACTTTATCGATATAGTTCTTTTGTGATAACCCAAGGACACCTCGAGAACAATCTCGATGTATCCGTATACCTAACACAAAAGATGCTTCACCAAGATCTTTCATCTCAAATTTGTTTGACAAAATCTCTTGGTTTCATGTAATAAGCCTATATCGTTACTCGCAAGTAAAATGTCATCGACATACAGTACTAAAAAAATAAATTTACTCCCATTGAACTTATGGTATATACAATCATCAACCACATTCATCTCAAAACCGAATGAGAGTACTACTTGGTGAAATTTGTAATACCATTGTCGGGATGCTTGCTTGAGCTCGTAGATGGATTTCTTAAGTTTGCAAACCATTTTCTTTGGATCACCAGACACAAAGTTCTCTGGTTGCTTCATATAAATTGTTTCATCAATGTCACCATTGAGAAACGCTGTCATTACATCCATCTGATGCAACTCAAAGTTGAAATGTGCCACTAATGCCATGATGACCCTAAAAGAGTCTTGCGTTGAAACTGGAGAGAAAGTCTCTTTGAAATCAATACCTTCCCTTTGAGTAAAGCCCTTTGCAACAAGACGAGTTTTATACCTCTCTACATTGTCATTTGAATCCCTCTTGGTTTTAAATATCCATTTGCAACCGATGGGTTTCTTTCTGTCAGGCAATGAAACGAGATCCCAAACTTCATCTCGTCTTTCATGGACTTCATCTGTCTTTCATAGCATTGATCCATTCTTGAGAGTTAGAACTTTCCATAGCTTGTTGAAAGTTGATAGGATCATCTTCTGTCAAGTCAAAAATATCCTCATATTCTTGGAGAAAGACTATAAAATCATCCAAAATTGTCTTTCTCTTTTCTCTCGTGGATCTCCTTAATGGCACTTGTTCTTGAGGCTGTTGAGTTTGTTCTTGAGATTGTTCATTAAACAACATCTTCAATCTGATCGGAAAGATTTTCTGCATCATCTTGAAGTTCCAGAATTACTCCTTGATCAATGACAAGAATTATAACCGGATCCTGATCATTGTTATAAATAATGGTAGGAATCGAAATTGATTCTTCTTCAAAGATAATCTTTAACCTGATTTCTCCCCTCAAACTCTATATCCTCAAAGAATGTTGCTATTCCCGATTCGAAAATTGCTTTGGTAGTAGGATCATAAAACTTAAAACCCCTAGATCGTTCAGAGTAACCTATAAAATAGCAACTTATAGTTCTGGAATCCATTTTCTTTTCACTTGGCCTATAAGGCCTTGCTTCAGTTGGACATCCCCAAATATGCAAATGCTTTAAACTTGGTTTCTTACCCATCCAAAGCTCATAAGGGGTCTTAGTGGCTGCTTTAGTTGGTACTCTGTTGAGAATATAGGCTGCAGTCTTAAGTGCCTCTCCCCAAAGTGACTCTAGTAAGGTTGAATGACGTATCATACTCCTTACCATATCTTTAAGAGTCTAGTTTCGTCTCTCAGCAACACCATTCATGTTTGGAAAGCCTGGCATGGTGTATTGAGGGACTATACCGCATTCCTTTAGGTATTTGGCAAATGGTCCTGGACGTTGTTCACCTGATCCGTCATATCTGCCATAGAATTCTCCACCACGGTCAGATCTAACAGCTTTAATTTTCTTGTTAAGTTGATTTTTAACTTTAGCTTTAAAAGTTTTGAACATATCCAATGCACCAAACTTATCTTTAATGAGATACAAATAGCCAAATCTTGAGTAATCATCTATAAACGATATGAAATATTTGACAATTCCAAGCAGCTGTAGGGAATGGTCCGCATATGTCTGTATGATGAGTTCTAAGACATCCGAAGTTCTATTAGCTAGTAATCTCCTTTTATTGGTTTGTTTCCCTTTAATGCAATTTACACAAATATTGAAGTCTATAAAATCAATAGAATCCAGAATTCCTTCTGACACAAGCCTTTTTATTCTCGTTTTAGAGATGTGACCTAATCGCTTGTGCCATAAGGAAGCAGAATTTTCATTAGCTAATTTACGTTTTGTACCTCTAAAAGAAACATGCAAAGTTTTCATTAAATATAGTAATAGTGTTAAGTATATAAAGGTTATCGTAGTAAGATAAGGAACCAGTACCAATAACAGTAGAATTTAAAGAAACACTAACTTTATTATTTCCAAAAGAACAAAAGTATCCATATTTGTCCAATGTAGAAATAGAAATTAAATTTCATCTAAATGACGGTACAACGAATGTGTTTCTAAATTCTAAATAATGTCCTGTCTTAAGTAATAACCTAAAGGACCCTATGGCCTCCACCTCTATCGATTCTCCATTGCCCACATAGATGAATCTTTCAGCATCAATTGGAATTCGGTAGTTCAGGCAACTCTGCATGGAAACACTTATATGAATAGTAGCACCAGAATCTAACCACCAAGTATTTCTAGGTACAGAAGTTAAATTAATTTCAGAACAAACCTAGTAAGAAAAGTACCTTTCTTTATACGCCATGCATTGTATTTGGTACAATCCTTCTTTATGTGTCCAGATTTCTTACAGAAAAATAACCATCCTTAAATTTCTTCTGCTTCTTTTGTGAAGGACCTTCAGCAACCTTTTTATCCTTCTTTCTTTTCTTGCTCTTAGAGGAAGTGGCCAAATGAGCACTCTCGATTTTCTCTTACTTCAATCTCTCCTCATCTTGTACACAAAATGAAATGAGCTCATTGAGAGACCATTTATCCTTTTGGCTGTTGTAACTGACCTTGAATTGACTGAATTGTGCTAGAAGAGAAATTAGCACTAAATGAACGAGCAAGTCCTCTGAAAGCTCTAACTTTAGTGTCTTAAGCTTGGAAGCAATGTGAGACAATTCCATAATGTACTCACAAATGTTTCTTTGCTTGTATACCTCATGGAAACTAAGCTTGCCAAAAGCGTGCTCATTTCTGCCTTATTGTTTTCAGCAAAACATTTTTCGATCTCATCAAGGAAACCTTTAGCTGTATCAATATCGGTCATAGTACCTCGAAAAGCTTCTGGAATACCTCTTTTGATAATCATTAGACTCATGCGATTTGAACGCTCCCATTTCTCATATTCCCGCTTGGTTTCAACAGTACTAGTTTTCGTAAGAGAGGCAGGGCGTTCAGTCCTTAATGCAAGGTCCAAGTCCATACATCCAAGAACAATCATGACATTTTCTTTCCAATCCTTGAAGTTGGTCCCATTAAGCATAGGAATCGAATTAATGCTAGCAGATATATTAGAAGCAGATAATGTAGCTGAACAAAGAACAAAACACAAAAAAATTATACTCACATCATACCAAAATAAAACATTGAATTTAATTTAAATCACATCATAAGAAATCTACACAACATTAATATCTAGTCTTTGAACATCAATATTAACTTGTAAGCGATAACTTGGTGTAGTAATCGAATACTAATAGTAAGTCCGATCAAGCAATAGTCTTTCTTTGGGACCGACCTATTGCCCACATGGATAATCCCTATAACTATCACATATTCATTACCATAGGTATGCATGCAATTTGGCCAAATTTTTACCTTCCTTTGGGACCGGTTAAGAAAATGCATAAATTATATACATACTACCTGCTCATTTTTTTAAATAAATTAACCTACATATGAGAGCTCACTTTGGCGAGATGATGCTTCAGTCAATCTATTCAAAAATTGATATACTTTAATTAAACTCAATGAAATTTTCTTGATTCTTTTTATTTTTTTGATTTTTTTTAATGATAGTAATTTAATACTTTAGTAATAATAGGCTATACGTAATTCAATTATGGGCAATTCATTACCATAGTAATTCATTACCGAATCAAAAGAAAGCATCCATAATAATTCACTTTGAAAATATTTATTTCCATACATGAAAACCAAAGTTTTACGATGAAATCAAGACTACTCTGTCTCTTGATATTTTACAATGCAAGTACCATAAAGTCTTGATCTTGCCATTTTAAGAGATAATTAAAGTAAAAAAATAGAAGGTGCAAATAATTCTTAACCAGCCACAAAAGATAAGTCTTAGAAAGGCCATTAGAATAACCACGCCTTCCTTTGGTGGTGAACTTCCATGATATCCACAACTACCCCTTGCCCTCACATTGAAATCTTAATCCCTACATAAATTGAAACCTCTCGGTTTCGCGGAACAGGGAATAACTTTTGTCGCGGAACAGGAATAACTTTTGCAAAACATGGACGGAATTCGTCAAAAAAAGAGATGGTTAGCATCTCCCTGACATGGATGAGATTAGTTTACGAACTTCCAGTAAGGCTATCCGTTTATCCTTTTCTTTTTTTAAAAAAAAATCTATTCATAATAGATTCAAATCATATGAATCAATGATGCTTATCTCATCCAATTATTTTAAAAAAAATATTTAAATCATATGAATTAGTGATGTTTATCTTACCCAATTATTGTCTCAACGACTCCTTCATCGAATCATTCAAAACATAACAAGATAAAACAACAAGATGGATTCGACGATATATTCATTCATTTATATAGGCATGAACAAGAAAATAAGAATTATTTTTGATATTACAACACAAGGTGGCTCCAATTCGTGAAAACCGAATACAAATCTATTACCCCATAATCCTTATGTCAATAATATCAAACACAATATATAATATAATTGAGAAAGTATAGAATTTGTACATTATTCTGCTATTATTAAAAATGAAGAATACATGCAATAGCGTTGTCGGCTAATTTTGGTTGGAGATGGTGCTTTCGATTTGTTAATACAATTGGCACCTTTTAGACGAAACCTTTCCGATTTTCGAATAAGCATCTCTTTACTTTTGGAAGAGACGTTTCGTATAAATTGTGTTTAAACCAGGACTATAACCATTTGACTTTATGTAATCATGTTTCTGCCCATCCTAAAATTAGAGTCAGGGTATCTATACATTGTGTTCCATATCAAAAAAAATTAATCCTTAATGTCCAATTAACTTTATTAGATCATCTATTATTGGACTAATATTATGATAATTAAATATACATATTTACATATGTTGGTCCATATAAATATTTTTCAACAACGTGTGCATATATATAATAATCACCTTTGATCCATACGATGGGCTGCAGTACACTTGAATATTTAGAAGGTTTTCCTTGTCTAATATTTTGTCTACCTTTGGATTTTTAATTTTAATAATATATTTTTTATAACTAATACCTGTACGTAGTGCGACAGTTTTCAAACTGTTTACGAATGCACGGTAATTTTTGGCATGCTTGCACCTACATAAACAGACTTGGGATGAATGAGTTAGCAAAAAAAAAAAAAATCATCAGTTATATTGATAATTTTATTTTTCTTAGAAAAATTAATAAAATCATTAGTGTAATTATTGATTTTCTTTTTACCAAAAATATAAAAAAGAAAAACTAAATTCAATCAGTTATCCTGGCTGTTAAATAATAATAATAATAATAATAATAATAATAATAAATGATAAGAATGATCTAGTGACTTGTGTGAGCATGAAAATTTTGGAAAAAAGATTTGCCTGCTGCTACTAGATCTCTAAAAGGTCTGCCTTCTAGAAAATTATCTCAATAAGACCATTAATCAGCACATAAGCTTTAAGCATATCTCTCTGTCAACAGTGTTAAATAATACAACGAAGAAAAGAAAACGAAACATGTTTTTTCTGTGCCATATACAAGAATTGTCCAAAGGTCAAACAAGTTCTCCTGTCATAATGATCAGTGATCCAATTACCAATCCAGTGTCCAAGCAAGGTGCATCAAAGAGAAGTATATTCCCAAAAATTAACATATATATAAATTGAGGAATAAGGTCATTCGAATTTTACAAATGTTCTGATAACAACTCATGTTCATTCGTATGCTTGTTTTGAAGGCATATGACAGTAAATGATCCGATGCCAAAGTAAAGAGTCAACTTACAATGCAAAAAGGCTTTTTGATCTGGATGTTAGAAACAACATGATTCCCACCAACAACAATTGTAAGTGCAGAAACACAGTCTTCTTTTGATGAATGCAGCACTACAATTTATCAAAAATTTTAAACCAAGAATGCTTCTCTCTTTTCTATGCATTATAGCTATACTTTTCTTAGCAGAATATGCAAATGCCTAAGAGAGGAAAGGAATTGGAATTGATTGATTGAAATGCAAATGTCTAAGTGAACCTTTCTTTCTTAATTTTTTTGACGTGGGACTAAATGTCCTCTTAATTTTTTATTCAACCAAATTGTGAGGTAACAAGCTTTCAAGGCTCATTTGGGTATTTCAGACCTATTAACCCATTACCCAACAATAATCAGGATGGTATCACCATACCTTTGAAATTTTAAATTGTTATGCATTCATTCCCTTCCTTTCTACCAGCTGACAGAAGGAACCGCAGCTCGCTAACCTTGCAGTACTGCAGCCTCAAGGTTTGGGAAAACTCCAGGCTCAGCCATGATTTTCATGGGGGCTCTCCAGACGCAGCCATTAACCGAGGGTGGCATGCCAGGTAGTGCCATCTGTGGCAAACATGGGCAGTGCTATACCAATCTGAAATCAAACAGCAGGGTGCTGAAAAGCTTATTTAGAAAATATGTTTTGGGATGAGATACAGAATGTTGCGCACTCTATCAAGCACTCTGAAGTCTGAACCAACGAATTTACCATGCGGTTTCCTCAACAAAGTATAAAGAAATGTTTCTTCAATATATATAGAGAGCGACTTAACTACACTCGAATTCAAGGATAGAATGATTCTAAAATTCATATGAATCAAAAGATGAAGAAGATAACTGAGCCCTAAATTTAACTATATTTGAATGTAGCCTAATCTAATTTCTCTATCTTTACATACATATAATAATTTAATTATATATTTGTATGATATAGAATTAATCATAAACAAAAATTAAACTATGTGATTGTAAAAGAATTGGTTAACCCTATAAGTAACATTGTCGAACTAAAAAATTAATCTTTTTAATCCCAAAAAGGTTTTCAGATATAAAAGTGAAGAGTGGATCGTCCTCTTTCTACCCTTGGAGCATAGTACGCATTCGACCAGCCCCAAGTCGTGTGGAGATGCGGAAGCGAGATGATATCCCTGCTGAAATTTTGCAGCAGAATTTTGGATCTTGATCTTGGTAATCTTTCCAGATTGATTAGCAACTAGGATTTTCTTTGGTTTCTTCTGCCCCAAGATTGTAAGAGAGGGTCGTGGCCTCTCTTCTTCCTCACGTGAACCTTCAGATCTGATCCAGAAAATTAAGAGACGTTGCCCAAGAAGAAGGTGCTGCTAGGGTTTCTTCCTTCTCCTTCTTTGAGAGAGGCGGCTCCAAGAAGATGGCTAGGGCAGAGATGGCAGCAATAAAACCCTAGAAACCTAGGGCATCTATATGTGAGAAAGAGAGGAGGAGAAAGAGAAGGGATAGCTTATTCTAGGGAGAAAAGGGTTTCTTTCATTCATCTATAATCATCATCGTTACATGACTATATATAACCCGTCCCCATGACGGCCACCAAAATAAAACCAGCACCACACATGAACCGGTGCCTTATTATATGGATAATAAACCCTAAAAAACTTCCTTGGACCAATCCACACCTTGGGCCCAAACCCAGCCCAATGATAGACTAGCCCCCTCAAGACCCAACAACCTGGGCCTTAACCCTGTGGAGCCTACAAACCTCCACCCTAGGATTTAAGCTTTGGAGTACCACACCAGGCTCTACAATCTCCACCTTGGTGCTTCAAAGCTGCTGAAAAATCTGCACATTCCCTCAGACCCATCAGTGTCACACATGAGAGAAAGCTATCCCGTGGAAGAGTCTTCGTAAGTGCATCTGCCTGGTTCTTCTTTGTATGAACTTTTACCAGCTCCACTTCACCTTCTTCCACCAATTCTCTGATCCTGTGATACCTCACATCTATATGCTTTGTGCGTGCATGATAGATTGGGTTCTGAGCCAACTGCAGGGCACTCTGACTATCACTGTGTAACAATACTGTACCCTGCTTCACCCCCATTTCCATGATGAGTCTCTTCAACCAAAGAGCCTCCTTGGCAGCCTCTGTAATCCCTATATACTCAGCTTCTGTTGTAGACAAAGCTGTAATAGGTTGAAGGGTTGATCTCCAAGAAATTAATCCACCATACATGCTGAACACATACCCTGTGGTAGACCTTCTTGTATCCAGATCACCTGCAAAATTTGCATCCACAAATCCTTCCAATGGACCTAATGACTTACTTGGGATATTAGATTTCTCCTTAGATCCATCTTGCTGCCCAAAAATTAGACCAAGTCCACGAGTTCCCTGAAGGTACCTCAAAATCCACTTGAGTGCCTTCCAGTGCTCCTTCCCTGGGTTCGCCATGAATCTGCTCACCTGGCTCACTGCATATGCTATGTCAGGCCTGCAACACACCATAGCATACATAATGCTGCCCACGGCACTGGCATATGGAACTCTCTCCATGTACTCTTTCTCTTCATCTGTCTGGGGGTTCTGTAACTTAGAAAGAGACATGTGACTAGCCAAAGGTGTTCCAACTGGTTTGGCCTTATCCATCCCAAACCTCTCCAACACCTTGTGAATATATCCACCCAATGACAAGTGTAGAATTCCCTTGGTCCTATCTCTGTAAATTTTCATCCCAAGTATCTTCCTAGCTGACCCCAAATCCTTCATTTCAAATTCTGTTGATAATGCATATTTCAGTCCATTCACTGCTTCAACACTCCTGCTGGCAATGAGCATATCATCCACATACAGAAGGAGATACAGTGCATCATCCTCATCCACATCTTTCACATAGACACAAGTATCATGTTCACATCTAGAAAATCCAAGGCCCAAAATAAAAGTGTCAAACCTTTTGTACCACTGACGGGGTGACTGCTTCAAACCATAGAGCGATTTCTTTAGTAGACACACTTTTTCTTCCAATCCAGATTCCTTGAAACCCTCTGGTTGCTTCATGTATATCCTCTCCTCTAGACTCCCATGTAAGAAAGCCGTCTTCACGTCCATCTGCTGCAACTCCATACCATGTTGTGCTACGAGAGATAACAACACACGAATTGAAGCATGACGTACCACTGGAGAGAATACCTCTGTGTAGTCCACTCCCTCTCTCTGTGAGAACCCCTTAGCAACAAGCCTTGCTTTGTATCTGACTCCACCTTGCTCTGAAGGTGCCTCCTTCTTTGTGAACACCCATTTTGAACCAATGGCCCGAGCATCTCTAGGTAGATCCACTAGCTGCCATGTCTTGTTCTTTTCCAGGGACTCCATCTCCTCCATCATGGCCTGCATCCATGAGTCTCTTTCTGAACTTTCCATGGCTTCTTGGAAGGTCTCTGGATCTTCATTTGCAGTGATTAGAGCATAGGAAATCATGTCATCAATGCGATACCGAGCAGGTTTGATGATGGTACGCTTTGCCTTGTGTAGTGCCACACCCCTTTGATCATCTCTCAAAGCTGAAGTGTGTGACTCCACCTGCACCTCCTTTTGGATTGATGGCTCTTCTGGCTGATCCTTTACATGTATTGGAACATTCATACCAAACTCCACCTCAAAAGAAGCATGTTTTGAAGTAGAAGTAGAAGGTACATCACCTGTCAGCCAATGCTGTCCACTGCTGTCCTGTTCAGCCTTTTCAGCTCCATCTGCAATCTCTGACCTCTTCAAGATGCTCTTCTCATCAAAAATAATGTCTCTACTGATGATACACTTCTGTGAATCTGAACTCCATAGCAAATAGCCTTTAACTCCCTGTGGATACCCGATGAAGATCAGCCTTTGTGATTTTGGGTCCAGCTTGCTCCTTTCAGTTGCCTCCACATGTGCATAGGCTGGGCAACCAAAAATCCTTAGGTGTCCAAGCTCCACCTTCTTTCCACTCCAGATCTCCTCTGGAATGCCTCCATCAAGTTTTCTATTAGGGGACCTGTTAACAAGAAAACCAGAGAACATAATTGCATCACCCCAAAAGACCTTGGGCAGTGATGCCTGCAGCCTCAAACACCTAGCCTTCTCTGTCAATGTACGATTCATCCTCTCTGCCACACCATTCTGCTGGGGAGTCATCCTTACTGTGTAATGGCGTTGGATCCCATTTTCCTCACAGTAGCTTCTGAATTCATTGCTTGTATACTCCCCTCCATTGTCAGATCTCAAACACTTCACTGGTTTTCCTGTCTCCTTTTCAACACCAACTCTCCAAGCTTTAAACCGGGCAAATACCTCTGATTTTTCTCTTATCAGATATACCCATACCTTCCTGGAGTAGTCATCAATGAAAGTTAAAAAATACTTAGCCCCACCTCTGGCTGACACAGGGGCCGGTCCCCATACATCTGAGTGAACTAGTTCCAGAATACCTTCACTCTGCTTGGAACTGCTGGCAAATCTTACCCTATGTTGTTTGCCATAAATACAGGGCTCACAGATGTCATTATCCTCCTTCTTAAGTGATGGAATCAGACCTCTTTTGCTGAGTTCTATAAGCCCTTTATCACTCATGTGTCCCATTCGATAGTGCCACAGTTTATAGACCAACTGTTCCTCCTGTGCCGCTGCTAGCACCTCTGCACCATCTATGGCCACTGAGCCTTCCATCTGATAGAGATTATTTTCCAACCTTCTCCCTTTCATCACCACTAATGCACCCTTGGTTATCCTCAAACATCCACTCCCCGGCTGGCTTCCAAAAGCATACCCATGCTTCTCCAGGTAGCCCAAAGAAATTAGATTCTTCTTCAACTCCGGGACATGTTTGACATTGGTTAAAGTCCTTATAACCCCATCATACATCCTCACCCTTATGCTTCCAACTCCAGCAACCTTACAAGGATGATTATCACCAAGGCATACACTCCCTCCATCAGATTCTTCATAAGTTGCAAACCACTCCCTATGCGAAGTATAATGGTGAGAACATGCTGAGTCAAGTGTCCAACAACTATCACACTTCTTGGTCCATCTGAAACTACCAGTACATCATCTTCACTGTCTTCAGATGAATTTGCACCACCATTGCTGGCTGAACCTCCCTTGGAAATGCCCTTCCCCTTCTCATTCTTCAGAAGTGGGCAATTTCTCTTCAGGTGACCAATCTGATGACACTTGTAACACTTCCATGCTTTCTGCTTGCCCCGAGACTTAGATCTGCCTTTGGACTTGCCTCTAACCTTTTCCCAGGGTCTTCCTTGCCTCTCATTCACAGCAAGTACCTCTGTGTTAGAGTTTCCCATGCGAATTTTTCTCTTTGCTGGTTTGATCTCAGCACCCCCACAACCTCTTCATAATTCAGGGTCTCCTTCCCATACACCAAGGTTGTAATCAGACCATCATAGGAACTGGGTAGCGAACACAACAAGATGAGGGTCTTGTCTTCTTCATCAATCTTCACATCAAGGCTCATCACCTCTGAGCACACTTGATTGAATTTCTGAATATGGGCCACAAGATCTCCTCCCTCAGGCATTCTCAAGCTGTACAACTGTTTCTTCAACCACAACTTGTTTGTCATACTCTTTCCCATGTAAGTGTTCTCTAAAGTTTCCCATAGCCCCTTGCCGTGGTCTGCGTGCAAATCTCCGGCAAGACTTGATCAGCCAAGCACATCCTGATTGTGCTAAATGCAATCTCCTCTAACTCCTCCCAATCCTCACGACTTACATTATCCGGTCTTTGTTTCACCAAGACCTTATAAATCCTTTGCTGTACCAATAAATCCTTCACCCTTTGCTGCCATAGGGTGAAGTTCCCCTTGCCATCATACTTTTCAAAATCCAATTTAAAGCTACTAGATGCCATATCCAACCAAGAAACAATGCACACAACAAAAACAGAAAATTAAACTTGCTGCAGAAATTTCTGGTTTGATATCTTACCAAGAAACGCCCAAGATCCAATCTTTTCTCCACCAAATCACCGAGGCTCTGATACCAAATGAAGAGTGGATCGTCCTCTTTCTACCCTTGGAGCATAGCACGCATTCGACCAGCCCCAAGTCGTGTGGAGATGCGGAAGCGAGATGATATCCCTGCTGAAATTTCTGCAGCAGAATTTTGGATCTTGATCTTGGTAATCTTTCCAGATTGATTAGCAACTAGGATTTTCCTTGGTTTCTTCTGCCCCAAGATTGTAAGAGAGGGTCGTGGCCTCTCTTCTTCCTCACGTGAACCTTCAGATCTGATCCAGAAAATTAAGAGACGTTGCCCAAGAAGAAGGTGCTGCTAGGGTTTCTTCCTTCTCCTTCTTTGAGAGAGGCGGCTCCAAGAAGATGGCTAGGGCAGAGATGGCAGCAATAAAACCCTAGAAACCTAGGGCATCTATATGTGAGAAAGAGAGGAGGAGAAAGAGAAGGGATAGCTTATTCTAGGGAGAAAAGGGTTTCTTTCATTCATCTATAATCATCATCGTTACATGACTATATATAACCCGTCCTCATGACGGCCACCAAAATAAAACTAACACCACACATGAACCAGTGCCTTATTATATGGATAATAAACCCTAAAAAACTTCCTTGGACCAATCCACACCTTGGGCCCAAACCCAGCCCAATGATAGACTAGCCCCCTCAAGATCCAACAACCTGGGCCTTAACCCTGTGGAGCCTACAAACCTCCACCCTAGGATTTAAGCTTTGGAGTACCACACCAGGCTCTACATAAAAGCTCATTTTTTTCCTTTGCTTTTTTTGGACTAGAATTGGAAGTAAATAATTTTTTTCTTTTTCCTTTTTCTGGATGCCGAACCAATCATGCTATAAGGGCTCTATAAAACAATCAATTAGAAATCGTTAGTCTAATTAACAATTTCTATAGTTCCAATTTTTTAATATTTTTTACTGTTTTGGATTATAGATTTATTATTTTTAAATCCCCAGTTATACTCATTTCTCGTGGTCAATCCATTCATCCTAAGTTTATTTATGCGGATACAAGCATGACAAAAGTTATTCTACATCCATAAATAGTTAAAAAATCATCTTATTTTAAGAAATATTTATTAAAAAATATTATTAAAATTAAAACCCCTCTGCAGTCACTATCTGTAAAGGTTGACGGATCTAGCTAGGTATATATACTCATTTTTCCCTAACCCCTTTTGTTACAGTGGTCGGCTTTCCCAACATGTATGTTCAAGGTTTGGCGCATGGTGGGTTATCCAATTAGGTTGGATGATTTGGGCTCTCCTCGCTTCATTTTTTTTCTTGATCTGCGTAGAGGATCTCTTCAGAAAAATGGTCTTTGGGCTGTCACGGCTTATCAGATATGACTTTCGACGAACCAGCTCTTTTTCACGAATGATCACATTTCTTCCTCCAGGATTGTTAGGCGGATTCGATCTTTGGTGGTGGACTGTGCCCGTATTGGTTCTGACATCTCTGGCCTCTGGGGCTCCCCTGCTGCTTCGGCAGCAAACCGGCATACGATTTTTATCTCTTGGGAGCCCCCCTCCAGGATTTATCAAAATCAACTTTGATGGGAATGTCCGTGGTCGAGCGGCTAGTTCTGCTTTCGTTATCCGTGGTCCTCATGGTGAGTTGCTGGGAGTTGGAGGTTTTGGTTCTCTCGACTTCTCCATCCCTATGTCCGAGCTTCTTATGGCTTGGGCCGGTATTTCTTATACTGTCCAGACTCTTCATGCTCAGAGGATTCTGATTGAGGGTGATTCCAGGTCGGTCATCTCTTGGCTTCAGAAGGAGAGTTGCCATTTCGGCCCCGCTAATCCGATTATTTCGGATATTTGGTCTATTCTACGGGAGGTTGAATGCGCCCAGATCCGCCATATTTATCATGAAGCCAATTCTGCGGTGAACTGGGTGGCTTCTTCTGTGGTCCAGCATGCTGGTTCATGGATTTGTAAGCTGGGCGACTTCTGCCCTTCTCTGTTGCAGCAAATTATGTATTCTAATCTTTCTGGGCTGACTCGCACTAGACAAATATGATCATCTATCTGTACCAAAAGAAGAAGAAGCAGAATTGTTTATTGACTCTAAAGTCGAGACGTTCCCTCCATGGTTTGCTGTCGGGCGATGACCAGTAAGAAAAATAGAAGGCATAAAAAAAAAAAAACATAGGTACAGGTTATGCCAAATTATCTTGAGCTAATGTCCATGTAAGCATAATAAATTTGTTAATGAAGCTTCGCTTCAGTCTAAGTCTGCAAGAAATTCTGGGTCAGGTATTTTGATGAAACCCTTCGACACTCAAATTAGTGATTGAAATCACAACTATGAGCTTGAGAAAGTTCATGAGAGAGTTTTTTTGTTAGAGAATAATCTTGAGTGCTTAAGTGTTCATATCTCGTTCAGGATCTCTTTTACCCGATTTATGGACAGTCCTTGTCACCTAGCGATGGAGTGAGTTATCTGAAGCCTTGTAGTAGAGGATGTCTTTTTAGCGGAATGTCAGAACTGATGGGCCTTGTCCCATCTGCTTTGAGCAACTGCGATTGATAGGTGGGTCCAGTCTCATTAGACAGGCGGGCCGTGTGGGCCTGGTTTTATCAAATATGTAGGCCATAGATGGTTGATAGGCTTGATCTTGTCAAACGCATGGGCCGCAGATGGTTGATTGGTTTGATCTTGTCAGACAAGTGGGCCACATATGGTTGGTGGGCTAGGCCAAATTATGTCAGACATATGGGCTGGCGCGAAGGCTGAGGCCGACTTGGGAGGTCGGGATCGAGTCCAAAGGCTGAGGCCGACTTAAGAGGCCGGGGCTGAATCCGAAGGCTGAGGCCGACTTGGGAGGTTGGTGCCGCATTCGGAGGCTAAGGCTGGCTTAAGAGGCCAGGGCTGAGTCCGAAGGCTGAGGCTGACTTGAGAGGTCAGGGCCGAGTTCGGATCGTCAGTACTCTTTTGACTTATATCGTCAGCTAGTTTTGACCGTTAACTCACGTGAGGAACATCAGGTACCATAAACTATGGGATTCACATTGGTTCAGCCTTATTATTATTATTATTTATTAAAAAAAATCACATTGGTTCACAGTTGTGTCAACTATTCCAGTACAGCCTTAGGCAATGTTTGATATAGAGGATAAGGAAGGATATCCCCCGGATATCTCTTCTTATTCTCAAATGCTATAGCTAGAAAGGATAGATCTGAAAAAATTTAACCAAAGAGGATAACCCATGGTTAACCATGGATTATCCCTTGAACTTATTTCCTAGGGAATCTAAGAACAACTAAATGATTTCTGATGATAAATTTGTAATTTTAAAAAAATATTTATTTTTTTAATTATTTCTTAAATAAATATTATTTCATACATTTATCCAAAAATAATTTTTGGACTGCCCAACACTACCTCAGTGGGACTCAGGATTGTGCTGACCGACCTCTTCTTAATTTTGCAGCGCAGATTGAGCCTATGGACGTGGAGTGGGATCATTGCCCACGTAATATATCCAGAAATTTTTTTTTTAAGTCCAGTTTATAGGTATGCCGTATGCGAGCACAAGACCTGACACAAGATAGTGGTTCGGTGAATGTGAACGCGTTGACAATCTTAGATACCTATACTTTATGCTTTTACTATAATGAGATGGACAAGGCATTTTGGGATAGACATGATCCATCATGTGATTGATAGATTGGATCGTGATTGCATATTGATGGGATTACGCTATTCTGCAGATGAAAGCCATGACTGAGTGGGCATCAATAAAATTAATCTTTCAATCATTTAAGGTAGTATTTAATAGTTCAAAATCTATCTCTGAATAAATATATGAAATAATATTTATCTAGAAGATAGCTAAGGAAATAAGTATTTTTTTAAAATTACAAGTCTGCCATCAAGGGATAACATTAGTTGTTCCTGGGTTTCTTAGGTAGTGTTTGATAGGAAAAATGTTATCCATGGATAAGTGTACGGAATAGAATTTATTCCCTAGCTATCCCTAGGGATATCCCTTGGCTATCCCATTGATCATATCAAATGCAAAAAGGTAAATCCATGGGATAACCTTTTTTTACTTTTATTTGGAGGGATAACCAGCTATTCCTGCATTCTCTAGGGAATAAATTGAGGGGATATCCCATGGTTAACCATGGTTAACCATGGATTATCCCTTTGGTTAACTTTATTCCCTGCTATCCCTTATAGTTATGGCTTTTGGGAATAAGAGGGGATATCCTCTGGATATCCCCTCTTATCCCCTATTTCAAACACTACCTTAGGGAATAAGTTCAAAGGATAACCCATGGGTTAACCATGGGTTATCCCCTCTGGTTAAATTTTTTCAAATATATTCCTTCTAGCTATAGCATTTGGGAATAAGGAGAAATATACAGGGGATATCCTTTTTTATCCCCCATATCAAACACTACCTAAGAGATTAGGTTTTGAGCCTAATTATTTTTAAAAAATATCATTTGAAGCTCATAATTTATTGAAAATCAATGGATTTTTAAAATAAGTTAAAGGATCCAAATTTAAGAACTCAAAACCAGAATTTGAAGCACAACGAGAGGATCACATTTGCTTGATTATATCTATTATTATTTTTTAAAAAAATATGTGATTTCAAGAATGGAGACTCCAATCCCTATTATCAAATTTGATGAATTTTAAAAAATTCCTTTTTGCCTGATTTACCCCCATCCAAACCCACTCCATTGAGGCAACCGTACATGCTGATCAGGTTCCACCATTCCCATTGCGATCCTACGTGTGACTAACGAATTTGTGGAATGGAGGGAGGGAGGAAGGACAGTGGAGCCGAAGAAGTGTCGTGTGGTCCGTAACAGATTGGATGAGTGGCAGGTTACTGGGCTCTCTATGATGGCGAAGCTTTCTCTATTACGTTCGGTGCTATCTTTCCTACCACTCTATCTACTGACCAATGCTGCTGTTCCCTTGTCTTGTTTGAGGAAGATCGAGAGACAGTTCCGAGATTTCCTTTGGGCTTCGATGCAGGATGGGCATGGTATTCACCTCCTGGCTTGGGATATTGTTTCTATGCCGATTAGTGAGGGTGGGCTCGGGATCCAGTCACTCATTGTTAGGAGGGAGGCTCTGATTGCGAGGCATGCTATGCGGTTCTTGCTTGATCCGCACTGTTTGTGGAGCTCCTTTATGCGGGCCAAATATGGAGACTGGAATTCTTCATCTCCTCCCCAGCTCTTCCCTGGGCACTCCTTTTTCTGGAAAGAGGTCTGCCGGCATGCTCCGCCTATTTTGGACAGCATCTCTTGGTCGCTAGGCGATGGGGCTTCTGTTGATATTATTCATGACATCTGGATAGCTGACCTTCCTCTGTCCCGTTGGCCTACTTTTGTGAGTTCTGACATCCCGCAGGGTATGAGGGTGATTGACTTATTCGGTTCGGATCGCTCTGCTTGGTCTTCTTCTATGGTCTCCAGCTATTTTGGACCTGAGCTTTGCCGGCGCATTCTTGCCATTCCTCTTACTCCGGGTCCTACCCATGATACGAGGGTTTGGAGGAGATCCTGTCTGTCCCGTGCTCCTATTAGAGATCTTGTTGAGATTTACAGCCCTCAGCCTCAGCATTCGATTGATTTGAAGTGGATCTGGCATCTCCCTATTCATCCCAGGGTGCGGCTCTTTATGTGGAAACTTGCTTGGAACACACTCCCTACTTGCTCCCTGCTCTCCGCAAGAGGCATGACTATTCTGCCTACTTGCCCTTTATGTCGTAGGGAGGACGAGACTGTTGGTCATGCTATTTTTAGTTGCTCCCATGCACGACAGATATGGCAGATCTCAGATGCTGATCCTTGGGATCTGGGGTCTGAATCCCTGTGTAATCACTTTTTGAGTATCATCAGGGAGGATATGGGAAGAGGCATTCACCTTCTGGTTTCGTGGAGAGCTTACACTACTTATCAGATATGATTATCTCGGAATCTGCTTCTGTTTGCTGATGAGACTATTCATCCTCGCAGGGTTGTTAGGGCTGCCTTCTCCTTAGCTGCTGAGTATACCTTCCACCAGAGATGTTGGTTTTCTGCTACCCCTGGCCACTGGGACTCCCCTGCTGCTTCGGCAGCGTACCGGCGTACGGTTTTCATCTCTTGGGAGCCCCCACCTCCAGGGTTTGTTAAAATCAACTTCGATGGTAGTGTTCGCGGCAGATGTGCAGGCTCAGCGTTTGTGATTCGTGGGCCTGACGGTGAGATGCTGGCGTCTGGTGGATTTGGTCTTCTTGATTCCACAGTGCCCTTTACGGAGTTGTGTGCTGCTTGGGCTGGTATCTGTTGTGCTATTCGCTGTCTTGGAGCTCGCAGCATTATTGTTGAAGGGGACTCCATTACGGTTATCCGCTGGATTAGGCAGGACTCCCGCGCCCGAGTGCCTATCAACCCTTTGCTTCGTGATATTCATTCTACCCTTCAGGGTATCTCTTGTGCCAGGATTAGGCACATCTACCGGGAAGCTAACTCTGCAGCAGATTGGATTGCGGCTAGGATGACATCTTATGCTGATTCTTGAAGTTGGAAGCCGGGTGACCCTTGCCTCCCTGTTCTTTCCCAAATTTTGTACTCTGATATCTCGGGTTTGACTCACCCTAAATTGGTATGATCACCCGTTTGTACCAAAAAAAAAAAAAAAAGAAGAAGAAGATGAAGTGTCGTGCAACATCGCATTATGGCCATTTTCTCTATCCAACATCATATAAAATTCACATGGTACTTTCCTAAAAATTAAGGGCAAAACAAAATAAAATTTATTCGCAATTAACGTCAAAAATCATCAAAATTCACTTGTAACTTTCCGGTTTAAACAAGAAAATTAGAAGAATCAAGACCAAAACAAAATTTGTCGGCACTTTATGCCGTAAATCTGTAGACATGATGGTCGTATTGACCGTATTATGTAGCCATGTATAAACTACTGCATCGTTGCACAGAAACTCCCATACCATACTTCATCGGCTCTTCCAAATTAATCACCTCTCATCTCAGAGTCTCATGATTTTGATGTTTTATTTGGGGATGGCAAAAAAAAAATTTCTTTATTTTTTAAATTTTTTTTGTTCCGAAAGCTAAGTTCAGAGTAGCTTAGGTTGACATCAATAGAGTGACCCAATAGCTGCGGATCCAACGGATCTTTATTGAAGAAGATTTTTTTACTATTCTTGGCTGAATTCAGAATAGGATGAACCTCGAAATTGTACATCCGCTCCTTCGTGAGATATCTAGTAGCTTCTAAAGTAATCGACAGTTATCACAGCTCATCATGTTTTGGCTGACTGAATTGCCTTTTTTATTGTTCATAACTTTACTAAGTAAAATTAGTCATAAAATTTTATCTTTTCTTTGATATATTTTTTTTTGATTTTTTTTTTGAACTGTTCTACACTAAAGGTATGTCACGGTCCGTTTATAAAAAAAAAAAAAAAAAAATTCCTTTGTAAGGGGACCGATTCTTGTGGTTGCTCGAACCAAGACGGAAGAAGAACTACTTTCCCCGCTCACATGGCTGCCGTTTCTTCTTCGGAACCACCCCTCCCCATCCGTGGACCATCTCCCAATTAATCCTGCCCCAAAGTCTAAGGCGGCCATAAAATTATTCCGTTCGTTCAAAATCGGAGGGCGAAGGGGATTGGATGAATTAACACGTTAGGTTAAATCGGTTGCCGTCGTTGAATCCAACGAAAGCGAAGGGAGAATTAACATGTTAGGTTAAATCGATTAAAGCCGTTGAATATAACTTGACTGCGACTCACCCGTCCGTGTACAATTTTTTAAGCCACGTTAAAAGTAACGGACGAGAGATGGACGGCTAACGGAATCCAAAGAAGAGCCAGTGACGCCGGCACGGGAAGTCGGTTTGATTGGTGGACCAGTCAACTCCTAGAAAAGGCGTCGTTTTTATTACAATCAATCGCGGCGGTCAAAACGCCCTCGCCCTTACTCTCTCCGTCCTGCCTCCGAAGGAATCAGTCGACTCGAGCGGAGAAAAAGAGGAGGACGCCCACCTCATCGCGGCCTTGGATCTCAACGATGATAATTCATCACAATTAACGAGAGACGCGGAGTTATTCAATCCCGCCGGAGGGATGAGATAGCACGAGCCCTTCCCGTCTCCTTTCTTTCTCCTCCCATGGAGAGGCCGCAGCCGCCGCCGTCGAGCTCCGACGCTCTGATCGCCACGCTCTCCAACGCCGTCCAGGCCCTCGGCCGGGGCTTCGATGTCACCTCCGATACCCGCCTCCTCTACTGCAAGGGTGCCCCGGGCTCCCGGCTCGTTCTGGTCGACGAGGGTCACACAGAGAACTTCGTGATCTCCCAAGATGACAACGCCGTCCTTCCCGATGTCCCCTTGGATATTGATATTTTAAGGGGGCAGAGCCGGCGGGAGACCACCCCCGTTTGTAGCTTTCAGCAAGTAAGTCAAATTAATCCGATCTCTCTCATTCGGTTTCTTTTTTGCTTCTGCTCTGTGATCTGGGTTTGTCTGGGCTTTTGAAGTTATGGGATTGGGTGTGTATTCTTTCTTGGTTGAGATGCTGACGGGTTTTGGTTGACGAGTATTTTTTTGGAAGGGAGTTATGTTTTCATTTGCTATGTTTTTATAGGTTGCTTCTGGCCTAATTTCAATTACTTTTTGGCAATATTTTTGTTTGGATCAAACTGAGCTAGTCTCGAATTTTGATATTTTTCTCCTTGTTTTCGTTTACGTTAATCATAATAGTATTGGGATATCTGAACCTTTTGTTTATATGTGCATAGTTGTTGAAAAAGTGTTCTTTCTTTCCTTCCCTCATCCAGTCGCCCTAGAAACTTTGATTTCAACTGGAAAAGTTTTTTATTTATTTATTTATTTATTTATTTGTAAATGACATCATGCCAAGTCATCACGATCTTGGCATGAATCTGATCTGCAGATATAGGCGAATGAAGAAGGCTTGATATGTGGGTGATATCGGTGGTACAGTTGTGAATATAGCGACAAGGATGAGAGTTCCTTTTGAGAAATATTGGTTTGGCATCATGGCTAAAATATGGTGATCTAAAGAATTACATTCATCTGGCTATAAAGATGACGCATGCTTTAAAAACCCTCTGTAGGTTGTCAGAATAATTTCCCTATAGAATTCTAGGTGAAAGGTTGAAGTTTTGAGGAGAGTAAAAAAAGATGAATGCAGGATTGCAATTGGTTTCGTGCTATAGACTGCCAGAGTTAGAGTGCATGTAGTTTCAAGGTTATAGACTTCCTGATTTCCCTCACTGGAATGTGTCAAACCGGACAAAGGATAAACTTGCCTTTAGAAGTCTTACCAAGTCTCAGATCAGTGTTTTGCCAATACATGGCAAGTTTGCTTGTTACAACAGATGGTGAAAGTTAAAAAAAAACCTTTTAAAATGGCAAGCTCATTGCATCAAGGAAAGATTCATGAACGGCAGTTAAGCATTTGCTGAAGATCACATTTCACAAGCTTAAAAGTACTGAAAGGTAATTAAAGTTTCCAGTGGCCATGGATACTCATTGATTATACATTATTTGGTTGAACTAATGGTTCAGACGGTGGCAAGCTCTTTTGGGGAGGAGTAAATTATATGTGATTTGAGAAATAGGATTTTTCACCTGTATGATTTGTTGTCATGCAGAGTTAAATTTTATAGCACTTTAAGCACTGCTCGAACAATTGTTTGAATTGCTCATTTCTGCATTGATGAGTATAATTTCTGCTTTATCAATTGGAGACCAGTTTATGAGGTGCTTGATAAATATTGTTGTTTTGGTATGCAGCAGTTGTAAAGATGGTAGTTAATGGTTGGAGTGATAATATGGCTACTTTAACATAAGAGGTACATTTCAGAAATGATCATGAAGAAGGAGAAAATCATTGAGGGTATATGGATGATCATAACAAGGCCACTCAAGCGTTGAGCTACTTTAGTTTTGATGCGTTCCTCGACATGACTTAGTAGGGCAGGATTTTGGCGAGGAATAGTGGCAATCTTGGATCTTGTTCTATTTCAGATGTATGACCTAATACTTAGATTTAAATGCACACAAATGTGGCACACAGACTGCTACCATATCTAATTATTTTAATTTTAAATAGGTATCTTGAAACCTCCCAAGGTGCTTACCTACTTTGCAGTGATGGGCAGAATTAATAATTTTATTTATTCAGTTCTATACCATGGATGTGAACCCTAGAGCACCTATATATAGTTTGTTCTGGATTACCCTGGATTTGGTGACGAACTGCAGAGTTAAGCACTGCAAATCTGTCCTGTTTTCAAAAAATTGCAACAAACTTTCTGAAGTACTGCTCTTAGTGACTGCAGGTGTTGTTTCACGTAATTACAGTGTAGCACTTTATCTTGTAAGTTGCTGGTTGTTTACATCTTCTAATTCAAGGTTTGTAATATTTGCTAGATAATTTTGGAAAATATGGAGGATTATTTTATTCAACATATATAACAGACCATGGCTCAAAGAGCTTATGAATCTAATCCTTTTATATTATATTTGGCAATCATCATCAAATGTATTAAATGTGTTTGATTTTTATGAGTTGTTCAATCCAATTTGGATTTCTTATGTCTTCAGGTTGAAGGACCTTTTCTAAAGCTGTATAGTAGTGGGAATGAGTTGAATGATTTGCATCAATTCCTAATCTAATGGATACAAACTTGAGCCAAACACAACCAAACCTGCTCATGCACTAGTGATACTTGATCCATTTCCAGTGGCTGGTCAACTTTTTTGATTTGATCTGATCTGTTTCGAGCAAATGTTGTAGTTCATATTGTTGATCGCAGTTTTTGTTCAGTTTAATCTTTGCAATTCTAAAGATATAAATGCTCAAGATTAAGCTGATATTCACAAACCATTAGAATGTGTTACTCAATGCAAGGATATGTTACTAAATGCAAATACCAAATTAATTTGAAGAATCAAAGATTTGCAGAACACATCTCAATTTGCAGAATGACTCAAATTGGACCTTTTGTTTTATTTATTCAAGATCAACAATATTTTACCCAACATAATAATGAGATTTACCAACTAGACGCCCATTGGACTAGACTTTCGGGTAACAATGTTACTATCCATCAGCACTTAAAGTAGTGTTTTTTTTTTTTGGCACAAATTCTGCAGAAAGAGTTGTTGACACATATTGAAATGAATAGGCATTTTGGAATTTTCATCTCTGTGCACTTTTAGTCATAACTCTTGAGGATGCTAGAAAAGATCCTGAATAACATGACCTTGTGATGGATTATACTGGATTTTTTTTTATTAAAAGCAACCAATATACGTGAGAAGTGATACATTTAGTGCGCGTTGGGTTCATCAATGGGATTGGATTGTGTTGGATTCCCAATCCAATCCCATGTTTGGAAGAGTAAAAGCTAGATTGACAAACCATTATTTCACTATGGGCACCACCATTTCACTGATATCCCAAGTCGAAAAACATGGGTCTGCGAATCCCATCCCATCCCCTGTGTTTCCGAACCCAGTAAGTTAGATTGACAAACCATTATTTCACTATGGGCACCACCATTTCACTGATATCCCAAGTCGAAAAACACGGATTTGCCAATCCCATCCCATCCCTTGTGTTTCCGAACCCACAATCCCATCCCACCCTAATTCCATCAGTGATCCAAACGGCCCTTATCTACTATTTACATTGCATTTAATTATAAACATCATAAATGTGAACAACTGTAATTTAAATTTTGCCTATTTAACTTTGCAGTACAGTCAAATGACAAAGTATTATTTGTTTCGAGTTTTTTTTAGCATTTATACAAAGTAGGGCCATACTACCTTATGATGCCACTGTCTATTGAGTAATAAATTTCTGCATTATATTGAATACTGTTATCATGCTTGATCAGTCTCTGCACCCCATTTATCTATTTCACATGTAACTTTTTCCTTAATATTCAAATACTAATTATTATGGTTTCTATATATCCCCAGATGGCTGAGTATTTTAATAAGAAGTCAGGTTTATCTAAAAATATACCTCTTGGCAGTTTCAACTCCATGTTCAATTTTACTGGCTCTTGGAAAATTGATGTTGTAGCAACAAAAGCCCTTGCAATGGATGGTTATTTTATCCCTCTATATAAAGTTATACTTAAGAATGATGAATTGGTGTTGCGAGAAGATGTTAGGCGTGCTGTTCCACGGAGCTGGGAGCCATCATCCTTGGCTAGGTCAGTAGGTAATAAACTTGTTGCATTGTGTTTAGGGATCGTCACCATAGTTTATTCTTGGAAACAGAATCTCCTGACTGGGGATATTTCTAGAATTTTTTAGTGGTCTGTGCTACTTGTGACAACCTTGTAGTTATAGAAAACCTCTGCTTTATCTCCTAAGGAGAAGGCATGAAATCTATTAGTTGGATTTTTTCTTTATTGGTTCTCCCTCCCTTCCTCTCTCCCCCCTCCTCTCTCTCTTCTCAATCATCAATTTACTCATTCCTGTTCTTTCTTCAGGTTTATTGAGAATTTTGGCACCCATATCATTACATCTGTGACTATTGGAGGTAAAGATGAAGTGTATATCAAACAGCACCATTCGTCTCAGTTATCAGCATCAGACATTGAAAAGTATACGAAAGACATTGGGGACCAGAGATTTCTAAACTTGGGAAACTGGTCCAGTGCTGCTCCCTTTAATCACGGGGACAAGGTTAGTGTCTGTTGCTACTTTAGATGCATAGGTTATAATGTATTACATGAGAAATATGTTTGTCATCCAATTTTAATTTTTGTTCAAATGCACAGATTGCAGATCCATCTCTGCTTAACAACCATGACTTGCACTCCTACCTATCAAGTGTTCCACATCTAAGCGGAATGGAGGTAACTGTGTTCATCTTTCAAGTATTTTACTTTATTCACACCAAGTTACTTTGTTGTAAGATGCTCTACAGTAGCTAATATTTCACAACTGAATTAGGAAAAGACTTAATGATTACTTTATTCATCTGTAGATGATTCAGAAAATTAAGAATAATCAAATTATCATCAATTATATGTTGGCTGGAAGTGCTTCTCATATACTTTAGTTTGTGATAGTTATACGCTAGCGTATTTTACTTGTGACACAACTGTATCTGATTCCTTTTGAACTTATAACCTCATTTGTGTACAGATTTTAGGGTACAAAAAGACCATGACCCTTGCTGTTACAATTTAGGTATTATTATTCAATTTTAAATACTTTGTTGATATAATTTATATTATGTCATACTACTTTATGCCCAATTAGCCTTCAGCCTGTGTCTTATCACATAATTTTCAGCTTGATGTTATGGACTTAAATTTCAGCTTCTTCATTAACTTTGAATCTTTTCAAAATATTTCACTGTTTCATTAGATTAATATGATTAGTTAGTTTTTCTGCAACACAGGTAATTCACCTCTTTTTGTTTTTTTGCCTTAACGATTTCTTTGTTGCCTTTCATGCACTCTTTCTTTTGTCCTTTCCATGATAATCTTGGTTTCATCATTATCCCTAATCTAGTGTCAATCAAGCAAATTATTTCATCAGTCAGCAATATTACTAATATCTTTGGTGGGTCAGTTAGTGACATTTGGCTTTTGAACTATTAAGAAGAAAGGCATATGATGCAGGAGCACTTCTCTGAATTAAGGATGGGTGATTGAGATAGTAACAAAGAGGAGGAAATGAGTAAAAGGAGGGTTTAGATCTTAGAGTGTTTGATCAGATAAGTTGGACTTATTTTCAGTTTTTAGACTTTTATGTTTCGATTTTTAGGCTGAGATCATGTTAGCTTATCACAGTTTTGAGGAGCATCAAGTTTCACATCAGCCATTACTCTGTTCATGAGTAATGTTCATGCCATGTGGGGGATGTGGTGCTCTTTTGGGATTTAAACTAAAATCTTTGTTAGGATTCTTCTGTTTATCAAGGGGGTATGAAGGATGCATTTGTGATGATTGAAAGGATGAAGTTTTGAAGAAATTATTGTATGTCAAGGTTGCTCTTTGTGTGAGTCATGACATTAGTGCAAAACGCATAGTTGCCAGCTTAGGAAACGAGTGTGAGAAGTGATATAAGAAATGAGAGCAGAAAATGGCTGATAAAAATTCATACAATCAAAGAAACAAGAAACATTTATATACTCAACTCATCTAAGCCTTTTTCCAACTACATGGGGTTGGCTACATGAATCTACTTCCTCCATTCTGCTCTATTCAGGACCAAGTTGATATTCAAATTACAAATAATTATATCTTTTTTAATTATTTCTGTCCATGTTAGTTTAAGTCTACCTTTACCTCTATCCTTACCATGAATTGTTAAAAGATCACTCTTTCTAACTATCCTTACCATTTATATAAAAGTATAAAATTATTCATATATTTAGCACTGAAATAAGAATATATCATACAAGATTCAACAAAATATTAAATTTTTTATCCTAATTAGCATCCTCCTTACCAAACTTTTTGAAAAACTTAAATAAAAAAGATAGAAAAACATTCTCTTTATTCACTTATTGCTGATATATGTATGTAATTAATTAATTGTTTAAATGCAGAAGGGGCAAGTATCTTTTTTCTTTTTTTATCAGCACATGGGCCTATGCTGTGATTTCACACGTATTTTAGTAAATGGTAGATTATTTTTAAATAAAAAAGTTTTAGGTTTATAAAATTTCTATACAACAAGGAAACTTGAAGAACATTCTTATATGGAAAGATAACTAAAGCTGGTAGGATTTTTTCCTCCCTTCTATGCAGTGGGATCAGAGGCATATGGCAAAGAGAGAATATAAAGCACCGTGGGAGCAAATGCATGAGAGCATGTCTTTTTTTTCTGTTCACTCGATTTTGAGTTTGGTTTCTAAAGAAACTCCTTTTAGAGTGGGAAATATGCTTTCTGGCATATTTTTAATTGTTCTGTCAGTCCTACCCAATTAGGAATTGCCTCAGAATGGTTTATGTAAAGATTTATAAGTTAGTTTGGGTTAGGTCTTGATTCATGATTTTAGCAGTTTAGGGCGGGAATTTTAATTAAGAAGTAAAATAGGGATTAGGCTCCCTACTCCTATCCCTCTCCTAAGGCTCAAGCCCTAAGCCCTTGCTGTTTGCCTTTGTGGCTCTGCCTTTGCTTCCTCCTAGTTCATTGCTTATGACCATGAGTCGTTGGTAACCAGCGCATGCTCTGCTAACTTTGCATTAGTCCTGTATATAGAGCCCCCTTTCTTTCTCTCACTCCCCACCCCCCACCTGCTCTCTCCGTTTCTATTAGGAAGGCATTTTTTCCATCCATCCCATTTTCACTGTATAAGTTTGAGTTCCTTGGTGCCAGAGAAATTAAACATTGATGACACTATTCTACTCTAGTGTTTATAGTTGTGGTTAGTTCGAAGTTATATTTTACTGCTTGATATGTCTTCAGTTTCACTTTTTATTTGTTTAGAATCTTGCGACTTTGTAAGCCTATGGAGACCAGAAGTACTTTATATGACAAAAATATCAGTTTATTAGTTGCTCAGATTTAAGCAATCTATCTGTCTCTGCATTGTTGGGGTTTATGACTAATATGTTCTAATTTCCTACTACTTTAATGGTCTTTGTTGCCTAATTTGGTTGGCTGTTTAAGAATCTTGTGTGTCTATTCATGCATGTATATATAATCTAAGGATCTAAGAACTTTCATTAAAAAAAAAGAATGGTACATCTTGAGTATCTAGGTCTATTTAGACTAGAGTAGCACCGATCATGGGCTAGATGGCTCGCCTAGCCCAACCCAAAATTTTACTAGCTTAGATGCCAAAAATAGGCCCATGGGACACCCCTGAGCAAAAAAAATAGGCCCAATTTAAAAATTACGTTGGGCCAGGTAAAATAAAAAAATAGGCTGGTTCAATCTGAGAATATATATCTATGCATCATGGGCCAGGTGGCTTGTTGTCTTGAGCACTAAAATATTCTTAATTAGATACTAAATGAAGGAGAGAAAAGGAAATTCAGGCCTAGTGGATGGGCCTAAGATTGGATCTTTGAGATTAGGTTAGGTTTGCTTAAAAATATAGACTCAATGGCCAAGTCAGGTTGGGCCTGCATTGGACCTAGTTATTAGTGTGTAGCCTAGCCATGTGTTTGATCAGCTCTAGACTAGAGCTAAATTGTATGGCACATTTCTTTCATTTTATCAACAACCTAAAAGTGGTTGTGGCTTTCATCAATGAGCCAGTTATGAATATTCCAAGGCTGCAAAAGTGAGAAGTACAAGCTCGGCTCAATAGGAGTATCAGTCAATCTTTGTTTGAATGGAAATGAACCAAGCTTGAATTTTTGTCATGATCTACTTGACCAATATGTCTCATATGACAAGCCAAGGGAGGTGTTGGCGACCTGGAACTTGGCTGGGCTTGTTTGCAGTAATACAAATATCTGATACTCGACCAGTCAGGTTTAGAATGCCTTTTTGCTGAACCAACAAATTGCTGGATTGGGTCAGGTTGGTTGTTTTAAGTTTTCAGGCTGGGCTTGGTTCCTTTTCTTTTTTTCTTTTTTTTTTTTTTTTTTTTTGGTGCACGCGGGTGATTACACTAGTCTAGTGTGAGTCAACCCTGATAGGTCGGGCTTGGTTCCTTTTCTGACTAGTTTAAAAGTCTGTATGCACATGTATGGGCATGTACTTTGCCCTTGTGTTTGTTCAAACAGGCATGTGACAATCTTCTCAAGCTATTTGAGAAATTGTTTTGCAAACAATGATATGAATGTCCAAAATTCTTCAATGATGATTCTTTTCCTTTTTGGCTGTGCTTAAGTGTTGTTACTTCCTATGCAGGATATTTCAGTAATCTTTAGAAGAAGAGGTGGTGATGATCTTGTTCAAAATCATGCTGAGTGGAAGACAACTGTTTCTTCAGCACCAGATGTTATTAACATGACCTTTGTGCCCGTTATTTCTCTTTTGAATGAACTGCCTGGACTACAGTATTTGGCTCGTGCAATCGATCTATATTTGGAGTGTAAGGTTTCTAATAATCTCTGGTTGCTCATTGACATGTTCTTTTTAATCATTGCCGGCTTATCTATATGTTTTTGATTTTGACCTGTGCAAACCTGTTCACTTTCGCATCAATAGTTGTAGCATCTGTGGCATGACGCCTTTATTTTCTCTTCCTGTGTTATCATTTCTTCAGACAAGCCTCCTGTAGAGGAGCTGCAGTATTTCTTGGAGTTTCAAATGCAACGAGTTTGGGCTCCGGTGTCATCTAGTATTCCTGGTCACCAGAGAAAGGAACCTGTGTGTCCTTCGCTTCAGTTTAGCTTAATGGGTCCCAAGCTCTTTATCAGCTCAGAGCAGGTACGAAGTTTTCTTGCTGTGAAATTCCTTATTGATAGATTCTACATCCTTCATCTGTATCATTTGCAGAGAGGCACCATAGTGTCGCTACTTCCTGCAATAGTCTTCTTGTTGCTCAGGATTGTTCTCCATCATCCTTCCTAAGTCTGCTTCTGTATGCTTACAATTCAGCATATGAAAAGCTACTAGTTTCACAAAGTGGTTTACTCCCAAAGAAAAGATTTATGCTAGATAGACGTACCAAATATCATATTGCTTAAGCAGAAACTCAATTTCACAATGCATAAAACGCAACAAATAACTCGTTCTTATCAATTCTATGTTCTTTTATTATCTGGCAAATCATTAGCACTAAACTGGATTTAAATTAAGAGTCATCCTATTTGGTTGTAGACCAGATCTTTAAAAAGAAATATTTCCAAAAATGTCCAACATCTACGTGCCCAGTGAGTAACGTTCTTCACATCAGTTCCTAAATATGATTAATAGCTAGTTACGAAAAATGCCCATTCTTCTGTATATGTGGGCAATTACTTCGTGATATATTTTGCTTTAGAAGTTTGAAGGGGCTAAGATGAGTTTTCTTATCAGCTACTCAGCAGCATTTAATAGGCTTGTATTTATGAGCTTCAGTTAAAGGAGGCTCTCAACCAAAATTCTTCCAAACCATAAGGTGTCCAAATCTACTTACTTTTGAAGAGGTAAGAAACACATGTGAAAGGTATGTATCGCTTCCTGTTTCTCAATCTAATGGTTTCCTTCTGATTCAATTTTTCACCATGGCCTTGCCAGTATTATTAGCAAGAATTGGTTCTTCAAATGTTGCTTCTATTCACAATTTGGAAATTATTCTTTTCACGTCTGACTCACCTGTCGGATTTCCATGCTGGAAGGAAACATTTTTGCTTTTAATAACCATGAATCTACAACCATAAAACATTCTTTTCTTGTCATGGAAGCCTCTCTAAAGAGAGAATAGAGGTGACGTTACTTGCTTTTGTAATGTCTTTCTTCCTCACCAACAACATTCCTTTCGATCCTGTAACTTTTACGTTCTCCAGATCTCCAAGTTCACTTATAAACCCCCAGCATTTTCTGAACCACCTCTTATCTATCCGGGATGAACTACATGAATCCTAGTTTACAATCATCCTATGGGCACCGTTGACGTCTGCAAGGATAACCCTGGAGCATCTCGGCTGTCTCTTCCAAACGGGCTGCATCTTTATGAGCTGATATGCTCAGGTCCCATTGGCCTGTCAATCGGGGTCATCGAGCCATGTCAGATGGGTTATAAAATTGGAGTGGAAGAGACGTGGTCCTGTCTGATGTGGCTTTTGGATTAGACAATACCTGCCAGTGGGGGGCTGGCACCTCTGCTCACAAAGTTATATTTTGTCTTGAAGGAGACTGCTGAACTTGCTGTCTCAAACAGGACCGGCTTGTTGGTTATTCTGCAATCTGATGAAGAATCTAACGCGCAAAATTTTCCTAGTCGCTGTTCAAATAGGGAAATAGAAGTATCCATTTTTACACGAGTGACTCCCAAAGTTTACCATGTTTGACATGTTTTGTACCACTGGATTGGAAATCATGGAGCTTGATAAGATGGGTCTCGACAGTTTATATTGTTTTCTGCATGAGGTTGATGTTCTCTTATTAGGGATATTTTTTTTCCCCACTTGTTCATTGTAGAGGTCTTCTGAAGCCCATTTAAATTGGAAGTACATGCCTAGCAGCTAACATAAATTGGAAATTGGATGCAGGTATCTGTTGGTCGGAAACCAGTTACTGGCCTCAGGTTGTGTCTAGAAGGGAGCAAGCAAAACCGGCTAGCCATCCATTTACAGCACCTTGCTTCCCTTCCAAAGATTCTCCTACCGCACTGGGACTCGCATGTGGCAATTGGTCCACCGAAATGGCAAGGCCCTGAAGAACAGGACAGCCGCTGGTTCGAACCAATCAAGTGGAAGAACTTTGCCCATGTTAGCACTGCACCAATAGAGCACACTGAAACTGACATTGGGGACCTCTCTGGTGTTTACATTGTGACGGGGGCTCAGCTGGGGTGTGGGATTTTGGTGCCAAGGGTGTCTTACACCTCAAACTATCGTTTTCCAGGGTTCCAGGGTGTACCATAAGGAGATCAGTGTGGGATCACAGTCCATCCAAGACTCCTGCACCACGTCCGGATGATGCATCCTCTTCCAGCGACAAGTCGAGTCAGATCACTAAACTCGCAAAGATAGTTGACATGACAGAGATGTCAAAGGGACCAGAAGATACGCCGGGTCACTGGCTAGTTACGGGGGCAAAGTTGGGGGTCGACAAGGGGAAGATTGTTGTACGTGTCAAGTATTCCTTATTAAACTATTGATTCTGATATTACTTGTTTTCTTCCTTGCTCGCCACCCTATGGCAAATTCTTTCCCAGCTAGCAATTGTTTTGTTCTTGCTGTACATTCCTGGATGTCGATGTTACTTATCAGAGGGCTTCTCCTCTGTGGTTTTTTTTTATTATTATTCCTTTTTATCTGTTAGATTAAAAGTTTTCAATTGTTGTACACTGCTATTTTTTAATAATGTATTTTGACTTTTAAGGCTTGAAGTCGTAAGGCAGTGCCCCTTTTCATGGAGTCTTAATCGAAGAAAATCTTTGAACAAGACAATACAAGCTAGGATGTGACAATTCCAGTAGTCATCAGCCATCAAGATTCTAGCCAGAAATTGTGCTAAGGGTTGCGTCTGATCTATTCTGAAATATGTACCTGAATGGATCAGAAAAAATCTCTACCATATATTCTTATCAGCAGCTGGTATCTGTGCAAGTGTATATTTGTTTTCCTCCTAAATTGTGTGAGAGAGATTGTTAGTTCTAGTATTTATTCTATTCTCTTGCAAGTTAGAAATTATTCTTGCTCATAAAAATCAGTGCAAGGCGTTTATGAAGTTTTTTTAAATGTTATTAGAGCATTAAATTGTTACCCACGTAGTTGGGAAAAGGCTCAGATGAGTTGAGAGCATTAAATTATTAGATTTTATTTCGTCTAAAAAAATCAGAAATTTCATTGGAAATTGGAGATTAGCCAACCAAGTTACCAGCTCAGTTAGGGGAAAAAAGCTGCCCATCTTAACCATTCATTTCCATCTTATAATATTTTCTGAGAGAATTTTCATCTCATAGAATTGATAGCCAAATATGGGAACTTAAATATGAGGATTTTAAGTGATAAAGTAAATTTGTTGCATAAAATATCATCATCGCCCTATGATATTGAATAATCCTTACTTCTTGAATCAAAGAGTGATGCAAATAATCTAGTCATGGCATGCCAAAGCCAAAGCTTTCAATTGCGCAGGCCTGTGGCCTAGCCTGAGCGTATATAAATCAGGTCTTTGTAGGCCTGCAACCGAGCTTAAAAAAGAATTACACTCGGGCATCGACAGGCTCCTGTTCTTATTTATCACGAACTGTTTTTATAATGCAGCAATAAATGCAAACATCTTTCGTGAGGACAAGATCATACTCGCAGCAGTCCGTCCACCATTTTATAGCACAAACCTTCTTCTATTTAAAATATGCTTCATATAATTTAATACATGTGTCTCTTCTTAAGAAAATTGAGAACCAATATCTACGACTCGATTAGACAAAAATGATGGCTCCAAATAATTGGCGAATTGCATCCATCTGAGTTTGAGCTGCTCTATTTGCTAACTCCGACGGTGGGACAAAATTAAATCCCATTTCACATGCCTAAATTATAAAATAACAACGCTCACTGGACCGCATGCTGTAAGTAATGAAACACATGCTGCTTCAGCAGCGGCCCACAAGGTGATCAACATCTTTTGAGAGCCCTCTTTTGGGATTTATCAAGATGAACTTTGATGATAGTATCTGAGATGAGATTGGCGAAGCAAGATATATCATTCAGAATGACAAGGAAGGCTTCTGACAGTCGAGGGAATCTTTCTTCATGAGCCTTATGTCCCATATGCAGAGCTTAGAGCAACGTAGGATGGCATCATTAGAGTGACCCAACAGTTACAGACTGAGAGGATTATCATTGAGAGAGATTCTTTAGTAGACATATGCAGGCTTCTGCAGAATTCGATGACGGTGTCAGTCAGCCATGTCATCGACGAAAATAGCGGTGAACTAAGTTGCCTCATTCGTTATGCAGCATTTCACTGATTGGTCATGATCTCTTGAAAACGAATCCCTTTTCCTCTTCAAGGTTCATTGCTGTTGATATTTTAGACTGTCTTTCATCAAAATAATAATTATTCAATAATAATAATAATAATAATAATAATAATAATGAAACATCTACGGTACCACCGGCAATTTTGTATCCTTAAATCACAGACAGTCAGGCTTAACGTTCTCACAGCAACCATCAACCTCCGCTGCATTCGATATCGGTTGAAAAAAAAAATAAAATAAAAAACTTGCTAGAGTAACATCATTTTCTATGCAAATTCTAAGGTGCAACACTTTTTTCTGTTAACTTGTTTTTGATTGTGCCTATATGGATAGAAAATGAAATATTATAAATATAATTATTAATTGTATCAAAAACAATTTAATATATAAAAGATAAACTTGCCATTAATATTTTAGTATTGTCATTATTAATATAAAAAGATAAAAATTAAAGAAAATGTTGAAATTATTTAATAGTTTATTAATCCTAAAATTTTAATAATTTAAAGAATAAAAATTTTATTTTTTTAAAAAAATAATATTTTGATAAAAATTAAGGATAAAAGCAATATTTAACCTCTTTAATTCCATAGCTAATGTGAATCTAATCAATTTCTTTTTAGCCAGCGCCCAGCTTGACTCCGCCCACCAACAGTGTTCTACTTTTTTTTGGAGACTCCACAGTCCACACTCCACAGGCTTTTCTTGCACGCAGATACTTCTAACATGATGGTGATCGAAAAGTGACAGCACGTCAGCTTTTTGTAATTGGAGTTTTAACATTTTATGACCAGTTTTAGCGGCAATACTCGACTCAAAGTCTCAAATCCATAGCAATACAAAGCTGTTACTTTCTTGGACTCACGCCGAGGACTGTAGACATCATCCTCGTATACCAGCCCTGTCGACGTACGTAGAAGAGCCGAAAGATTCTCCCATGCCGTTCACGGTGGGCGCGCGCAAGGAGAGAGCCCCCGCCCCGCCCTGGCGCCCTCCAGCCTTGACCTCCTCCTTGCCACCCGCTCGGACTGATCCATGCCATTTAATTAATGAATTGCGACCAGACTACAGGAAAAGAGAGACCAAAGATGCTACAGAGGAGACATGAAACAGTAAACAAAGGCTGGTTTCGATCTCGGGTGAGACCCCACTACTGTTTCCAGACATGGATTCTTCAAAGCCGTATATCACTGTGGACTGGCTCACTTGTCTGGACCTCACAAAGAGTACACTGCGTTGCCTGCAAATGGTCAACTTGACAATGAATGGTGCAAGATACGCAGATATTGGAATATCTCTTCTCTCAAGTTATTATAATTCATTACCAAAGCAAGGAATATAAAGGGGTAAGAATGAATGATTGCATTGACGAGCTTGGGTCTAGTCTAGCTCTGGCATTTGCTGCGCCGTGAAAGAGCGTTTAGCTCAGAGTATGATTAAGGAAATTAAATAATCTAAATGACACAAATTTAAGGCAAAACTGACGTGGAAGATACTTTTTTTTTTTTTTTTCCACCCAGATAACAGCAAATGGGCCCACAAGAACTGCAATTGGGAAACCACTTTTTGACCCTTGTTTTGACCGCCTTCTATTTGTTTTTCTCGATCCTTATTTTGCCAATCATTTTATCATTTAGAAGTATACAATAAATGTTCACAAGAGAGGTATATATATGAAGAGAGCTCTTAACTTACTTAGATTGCTTTGAAGAGATTCATACTCTACTTAAGCTAAAATTATAGCAGAATAGTTTGATCAATGTCATGTGTATATGGTAAGTTGCATTTGCAAGAAGGTGAAAATTGGTATAGTATGGTCGTTTATTTATTTTATGTTTAATAATTTTTTAATATTTTTTAAAACATTTTCTTTAATTTAAAATTTTTTTCCTTATAGAATTATTATATTTGGTGCTTGTTAGTGACACTCTGGGAATGGTCTTTCCATGCAACTTCATATTGTCCTTCAGGTTTATACCTTGGATACATCAAATTGCAAATTTGACACCAGTGCCTGAGGAAAAAACCCACCGACGCATTAGATGAAAGAGTAGTTTAGACAAGAATACACGAATGCTCAAGCTGGAAAAGTTCATATCACTTAGACACTTAATTTAATGGCTTCTTAAGTATACTCGCACTAACCTTATACAACATCCTCAGTCCTCTAATGTACTTTAAATAAACATTAGTATACCCTCAGGATTTTAATGTGTGATACCTTAAATTTAGTATCACCTTAGTTGAAAATATATATTTTGTGTTTACGATTTAAATTCATCTATTATCAATTAATTTTTATTTAAATTTTTAAATTACATAGTTTTGCTTCGCTAACAATATAATTAAACTGATATGATTTAGAATAGATTTTTGGTTCCATTACAATAGAAAAAAATTATGATACTCAAATTTAGTTTCGGATAGAAAAAAAAAAGTGTTATATTTATAACTAAAATTTATCTACTATTAATTAATTTTTTATTTGAATTTTTTATTATATATTTAGGCAAGTAAATGGGTTTAGGGCACTACTGAATACCAGTTAAGTAGAGTGTCAGACGATGCCATTCAACCATGTACCTCTCAAAAACTTGTGGCAGAAACATAAAAGTAATTCACTTCGGAGAGAAATGACAATTGAGTTGCTCGGAATTTTCTCCCTTTTTTCACTCCTTTTATAATATTCTTAACATGCTGACTGGTAGAAGGTGAATATATATGATTAAATATATTCACTATCTCGTCAGTTATTCGGCGTCCCAAAACGACTACAATGCGTAGGCCCAGATACATACCTGTCAAAAAGTAGTGGTAATTGGGACTTGGGAGTTGGGATGTATCCGTGTCTAACAGGACGATATATATATATCCTCATGCTACGGTCGATGTGTGCTGGCTTCCAAATATAAAGGACGGTTATGTCACATTTTGCTGGCCCTCTGCTGTGAATTTGAATGCATTTAATAAGCGGCATGCGACTGATAAGGTGGTACAAATATAGTACCAGCAAATCATATGAGCTCTGGACCGATCAAACTCCATTAGCTGTTGTTCTTGATGGGCTCCTTTCCCTTGTGAGAGTGCTTTAACTTTAAGCTATAATTTTCTTTGTTGCATATTATTTCAAAGCCACTCAAAATTCAAGCACCAAATCTGTTTCACAAAAGATTGATTGTGAAAGCTCTTAGTAGAGAAATAATCATCGATCTCAACTAAATAAATAATGCTCGCTCTTTCATCCGAATCATCTTAAAATCGATTTATGTACTTTTAGCAATGGAAAGAAGCATCACATCAAAAAGATCACGATGCAAGTAGAAGGTTGACCGCAATCAACGCTTCCAGCACCCATTTAGACAACCGGTCACAAAGCCATATGCCTATTTTGCCTCGCCACCTTATATAAACGTGAGAACGGAGAGGGTTACAGACTATGTACTTCGTATGTAGTAGAACCAAAGAGATGCTCGCGGTACTGCTATCAATTTAGCAGGCAATGGTCCCATCGAAGGCCCAAGTCCGGTCGCTTTCTTTCTACGGCCCTAGATCGAGGGAGCACGAGCACACGCTCTCTTCCACCCTGGTGTGTCAGGGAGAGTGGAGGGCATTAAAAGGTGCAAGCCCGGTCGCCGGTGGTCCCCGCCTCCCTCTGCCGGCCATCCACGCTCTCAGGAGGCTCGCAGCAGCGACCGCTGCCTCGCCCACGTGAGCCAGCCCGGGAGTACGCCGTGCAACCACTCTTGGTCTCCAGCCTTTTACCTGCTTGTATTAATGCCTGACATAAGTGCTCTTTTTGCCACTATTCGCTCACCCCTTGCACGCTTCCGAGCTCTGACCGCTATAACGGGGCCAGGCTTTTCTTTTCCCTGGTATGCTGTGTATGGCGCTGGGCATGGGCTCTAATTTGTTGCCATAATTCTCATAGTTGGACTCATCTTGCTGCGTTAGGTTAGGGGATGGGCTCTTCCCAGGGGGGAATCACAGGGTCTCTTTTTTCGCTGTTGTTGGCTCGTCGTTGGACGCTTGTGCTGTTGTTTATCGGAAGTTGGGAGTAGATGTGATTCTCTCTCGGGCCATCAGTTTTTTTTTTAGAAAAAAAAAAAAAACGTTACAAATTCCAGTACTTGGTGGTTGGTGGTCTATCGGGTGAGGATCTTGACGTGTTTGATTTTGATGGCTCCGTTGATTCCTTACTTTTTGTACTTGGTCTGGATGGATTTGGATTAGATGGGATGAGAGTGGAGTGATCTTAGGTGATTTATATGATTAAAAAGTAAAAATATATGCTTGGATCTCGATGGAAGAAGTTACAAAGGTAAACTTTTGGCAATTTCTTTTATTCTCCAATAGACTCCCAAGTCAACAACATCAATCAGTGTAAATTGAAAACAATAAGTTTATCTTGTTTGGATTTACTTTGAGGAAAAGTTACGATTCGACTCTCTCTTGACTTTGCGTGGATTAAATTGTCCCTATTGACTTCAAGATTATTTAAGTAGACCTCTAAATTTGTGCTGCTATGTGTGTGGCAATTGCATTATATGAAAACTTAAACCTATTTTATGATTAAAATATCCTTGTCCCTTGGGTGCCTCGATCCTATGGGATCTCATCCTTCTTTCACTTTCCTTGCCATAATGGTACTTCAAGCACTCCACTCTACACCATTGTCATTGTTCCATAATTTGACTTGGCACATCAGCCATACGGTGGACCTCCTGGGGGTTAAGCCATCATCGACTCTCTCTCTCTCTTTCTCTGTGCCTTGAAGCCGTTCAATAAGGAAGATTTGATGCCGAATGGAGAGGTGATCTGACTTAGCCATGACCCTTCAATGACGGGCTGGAGATCACCAAAGATTCTCACCTTAACCTTATTGTCTCTTGCTGATAGAACCCACATGTTCTATAGTGAACACTCCTATCTGCCAAGAGCTGACAATGTTCATAGAGGAAGTCCATTTCAAGCCCCAATGGGTACTGAATGTGGAATCTTGGTTAAGGGTCATAAGGAACCCCAATGGATTTTATAGGGGAATCCTTTGAAACCAGAGGATAGATGTCTTCCGAACTTAAATGAGAATGATAGCACATAGAGTCCTTGGGGAATGCTATTGTGATTTTGATTGGCATCGCGGGGAAAATGTCGAAGAAGTGAATAGGACGAATCTCTTTTAAATGGAAAAATATTTTCAGAACCTCATGGGCACAAGAGAGGTGGTGCTGTAGAAATTTTTAATGATTTTTTCACAGAATACAATGCTGTCAATGTTACAACACAGTAGAAATTTGAGAGCCATATCAAAATCCTGGGGGTTCTACAGAGTCTCATAGAAGGCTCTAGAATAGCCATGACCGGCATCATGGTTATCACATAGGGCAAATTTATCAAAACAAATATATGTATATATATATATATATATATATATATAATGGGGAGAACCAGAGACATCCCAAACAATATATAGGGAATTTTTTGGGGAAAACGCTGTTGATATCCATCAAATACTGATTAGATCTTAGACTGTTAGTATACTCAAACAGGATATCAATCAGTGAGCCTTGTAAATCCTCAGCAAAACTCTATTTCTTTTTATATGGTGGAATTGCCTATATGCAGTGAGTGGTTCCAAAATTACCTACTACTGGGACTTTTGAAGCCAGTAAGTGGTTATTGCAAGGGCACCAATGATAAGTTGATGAATTTTGCAGAGAATGTGAAAGAAGCTATACAAGTTTTATTTTTACTTGGGAAAAATAGTATAGTTGTCGACCTGCATGGATATTTATTGTTGGTGCAAACATGTGGGGAGGCAAATCCTTTAAGAGGAAGCAAGACCTGTCCATGTCTTAGAGCATGAGCAATGGTTAATGTTGAAGTTGGACCTCTTAACAAGATTTTGGATATATGTTCCAACTGTGGTTAGATGGTTGTTGCTTACCAAATGTCTTGGAACATATCTCAGAACTCTGACATGGTGGGATGCTATGATTATGAGCCTTGCTAATAATGGTCTTGGAGAGAATGCAATTGATCTTTTTAATGAGTTTATGCAGAAGGGATCAAGGAATCTAGGCTATATGGACAAATGCTTGCCAATGTGTTTGTTGCTTGTGGAGTTCTCGAAGGAGTCTATTCATTCTGCATGACAAGGAAACGTAGGAGGCTGGCATACATTGACCAAGAATGCAAAAGGGAGAAGGCTTTGTTTCATCACACCAAGAGGCTGGCTATGACCGACAACCCTACTGATGTGGTTGGTAGCAACATGTAGGCATTAACGGTAGACCTGACTAACAGCATAACTCAAGACAGGTGGCTCCGCTTCTCCAAGGCGGCCCCGTTCTCTAGCGGCGGCCCCATTTCTCAAAGGTGGCTCTCGACGGCCCCATCTCTCCAAGGTAGCTCTGCTCTTCAACAGCAGCTCCACTCTTCAACGGCGGCCCCGTCTTTCAAGACGGCCCCGCTCTTCAGCGGCATCCCGATCTTCACCAGCAACCTCATCTCTCCAAAGCGGCCCTCGGCGGCCCCACCTCTCCAAGGCAGTCCCATCTCTCCAAGGCGGTCTTCGACGGCTCCGTTCTCCAAGACGGCCTTCGGCGATCCACCCTCTCCGAAATCGGCCCCAACACTGGCCGCATTACCAACCTCTATGTCAGCTCCCGAACGGACTGTGGTGCCTACGTGGCCCTCCGCGTGCGTTAGCCACGCCCGCCGCCTGACCCACGCGTCTGATGAGACCAGGCCCACCTACCACCTATCCCACGTGTCCGATGGGATCAGGCCATCAATCAACTGGCCCGCGTGTCTGATAAGACCAAGCCTACCAACCGTCTTAGAACTCACGTAATCACCATGAGTTTAGCAGACATTATCTTTCACGGAACTCCACGCGGATGATCCCCAGACTGAAACCAAGGGTCCATAAAAGGATAAGAAGAATCCTTAACAAGGTAAGGGCCTTTCCACACACTGAAGCCATTCTAAGGATATTCTGATTACACTCTTAGCACTCAGGGAACCTTCCAGTTCTCTGAGCCTTTCTTTTTTAGCTTTCTCAAGCTCACAGCTGTAACTCTGGTCACTAACTTGTTCGTCGGAGGGTCCCCATAGGAGCCACCTTCGATCCTGGGACTTTTTGCAGGTCCGAGCTTCATCGATAACTTCACGGAGCCTTCTGACGGTCATCACCGGTGATCGGACGTCATCAGATTGGCGCGCCAGGTAGATTGAGAGAACAGAGCTCTGTAACACCTAACCACAAGCTTTCTTCTCTTCTACAACAATAATGGTGGTGACACGAGCTCGAGAGGCCTCCATCAGTTACATTGGGAGACATCTCCAACTGGCGGAGCAGTGGCCAGAGGCCAACCCTCCCGCTGCTAACCCTCCGGTTACTCCTGTGCCACCAGTTGCGGCCACCCAATTGGACCAACTGGCCGTACTCACTTAGCAAGTTCAAAACTTGACGGCAATGGTGCACGGATTGCAGGAGCAGCAGTCTGTAGCCATTCAACACCAGCCCAGGCCTCCTTTACCGCTTGCGGCAGATGCACCACCCAGTCAACAGTCTTCTTGGAGGAGACCTCCTCACCGAGAGACTCGCAACCATCGTGCCTCGCCCAGAGGATGCCGCCAGGAGACCCTCAAGAGGTCACATTCTCCCGTCCGTAGCTCATGCGATTCCTCCTCGAAGCAACGATGTCGGGAAGAGCCCATGCGGAGGCATCACTACCCACGCTCTTCCTCTTCTTCTTTTTCATCTTCAGAGTCATCAAGGAAGATGTCAACTATCAACTACCGAGTGGAGAAGCGCTTGGATGAGTACAACCGACGGTTGGAGGGGCTCAGTAGAAAAATCAACAACCAGCCGGAGAAGAACTACGACACCCGTCCTCCCTACTCCCAACATATTCTAAAGGAGCCCGTTCCCTTCAAATTTCGTTTTCCTCAGCTAGATCCGTACGATAGTATAATGTATTCACTTGACCACCTCGAGAGCTACAAGGCTCTCATGCAAATCCAAGGGGCTACCGATGCCCTCTTGTGCAAGGCCTTTTCGGCTACATTACAGAAGGCCACCTGCGCCTGGCACTCTCACCTATCCCCACACAGCATCGACTCTTTTTGACAGCTGAAGAGGACCTTCCTGGCTCACTTCAACGCTTGTCAGAGGATCCCCTGGGTGGCTAACAGTCTCTTCGCCGCCCGACAGAAGGAGGGAGAGTCCCTCAGAGACTTCGCGGCGCGCTTCAAAATGGCGGCCCTCGAAGTCTACCACTTAGATGATGCGGTTGCCACTTTGGCATTGAAACAGAGACTCTGTCCTTCCCATTTCACCTTCTCTCTGGATAAGAAGCCACCCAGCTCTTACGCCGACCTTCTGCTCTGCGTACAGAAATATATTCGCGCCGACGAGGCTAACTCCACTCTCCGGGAGTTCGAGGGAGGTTTCAATCAGAGGTCTACCCACGCTGAGCCAAGCAGACCCTCCAGTTCTAAGAAGCCCGAGCCACCTCACCGATCGGATGACCGCCGCCGGAGCCTCGCCCTCATGGAGAGCGAGCTCACCCTTCTTTTTGCCTCTCGTTTCACATTCTCATGGAGATCGAGGGCGAGACGTACACTCCGCATCCTCCATCAATGAAGAAGGGAGCTCCCCATGATAAGAGCCACTACTATCATTTCCACCGAGTCTACGGTCACAACACCGAGAACTGCTACAGCCTGATGCGCGCTATCGAGGAACTCATACAATGGAATTACCTAGGGAAATATGTTCAGAAGGGACCCCTAGCAGTTCCAGCGCTCATGGGGCCTCCGCCTGCTCAAGCCAGCATCGACAATGCCCCGATGAAGAAGACGATGGGAATGGTCTTTTAGGGAGTGGGCTCTTCATCTAAGCGGCTGAGGGGTGATGAGGGCGTGGGTGATGTAATTTTTCTTCCCGAAAGAGAGTTAGCTAGAATTGAAAATGTAAACAATGATGGCGTCATTGTCTCAATGACGATTGCCAAACATCCTGTAAAACGAATCCTAGTTGACAATGGAAGCTTAGCGGACATCATTACCTATGACACCTTTGCTCGAATGAATCTGTCTCTTGATTCCCTCCAACCAGTGGCGGCACCCTTAGTTGGTTTTACGGGAGATTCAATGAAAGGAAGGCGAGATCACCCTCCTAGTTATGGCCAGAACACCGCCATGTCAAAGCACAGTCATGATGAAGTTCCTGGTCGTTTGAGTTCCTTTGGCATACAATGCTATCCTCGGTTGATCTGGTCTAAATCTCCTTGATGCGGTTATCTCCATCAAGCGACTGCTTGACAGATTCTTAACAAACAATGGGATCGGTGAGATGCGAGGGGAGACTAGTCTAATCCTGCCATGCTACCACACAGCTTCAAGCCCCCAAGAGTCGGTAGTCACGCCGGCCCCAGAGGTGTCAAATCTTAAAGAGTCCAGCAAAGGAGGAGAGCCGACTGAGCAGCTGTTAACTTTTCCATTTGGAGGTGATCCGACGAGGATGGTGCGGGTCAGTAAAATTCTTCCTACAGAGGATCGAGACCGCCTCCTGGCCTTCTTGTGGGCCAACTCGGACATCTTTGCTTGGTCGGCGTCCAACATGCCTGGCATACCTTCAGAGGTAATCGCTCACAAGCTCAACATCGCCTAAAGCATCGCCCAATTCGCCAACGAAAGAGGAGCTTCACCCCGGAGAGATAGAGAGCTATTGACGACGAGGTCAGCAAACTACTTGCTGCCGGCCACATCCGAAAGCACATTATCCAAATTGGTTGGCTAATATGGTGATGATCCGCAAGGCAAACAAGAGCTGAAGGATCTGCATCGACTTCATCGACCTCAACAAGGCGTGCCCAAAGGACAGTTTTTTATTGCCTCAGATTGACCAACTAGTGGACTCCACCTCCGATCACAAGCTCCTCAGCTTCATGGACACCTTCCTCAGGTACAACCAAATAAAGATAGATCCAAATGACAAAGAGCATACATCCTTCATGACCAAAAAGGGCATCTACTGTTACAAGGTAATGCCTTTCAGCCTCAACAATGCAGGAGCAACCTATCAGAGGTTGATGAACAAGGTCTTCAAAGGCCAACTCGGGCGGAACATGGAAGTCTATGTGGATGACATGCTGACAAAGAGCATTCGCGCCTCCGACCATGTCTCTGACCTTGGGAAAACCTTCAATAATATTTGCTGCTACCAAGTAAAGCTGAATCCACGAAAGTGTGCTTTTGAGGTCACGGCGGAAAAGTTTTTGGGCTTCATGGTGACTCAGCGAGGGATAGAGGCGAACCTAAAGAAGATCAGCACCATCCTCGATATGCGGCCATCGGCCAATAAGAAGAAAGTGCAACGGCTCATCGGGAGGGTAGCGGCCCTAAGCCGTTTTCTCTCCAAGTCGACTGAGAGGTGTCTGCCTTTCTTTAAGGCCCTACGCAAGGTAAACTGGTTCATGTGGATGAAAGACTGCCAAAGAGCCTTTGAAGGACTAAAGGCATTTTTATCTAACCCATCGTTGCTGTCAAAGCCGAAGGATGGGAAGAGCCTTTTTCTCTACCTCGCTGCCTCCTCAGAAGTCGTCAGCTCTGTCTTAGTAAGCCTCGACACCGATGGATTTTAGAAGCCCGTCTACTATGTGAGCAAAGTACTCCACGATGCTGAGGCCAGGTACTCTAAGATAGAAAAAATCATTTTTGCTCTAATTATTTTTGCCCAGCATCTCAGGCCATATTTTCAAGCTCATCCCATCGTGGTACTCATGGATCAGCCCCTTAAAGCTATTCTGGCTCGTCTGGACACCTCAGGCCGACTGGCCAAATGGGCGATCAAGTTGGGAGAGTTCGACCTCTCTTTCCAAGCGAGTTCGGCTCTAAAGTCCCAAGTCTTGGCCAACTTCTTGGTCGAGTGCACTTGGGCCAAAGAGCAGGCGGAAGAACCCCCGATGGTGCAGTTGGATGCTGAGACCATGACATGGAGGAAACCTGGATCCTCCACGTGGACGACGCCACAAACTCCAAAGGAAGTGGAGCCGGTCTCATTCTCGCAAGTCCGAAGGGCAAGAAGGTAGAATACGCCCTCTAACTCCTCTTCAAAGCTACCAATAATCAGGCCAAGTACAAAGCTATGCTAGCCGGGGTGAGGCTCACCCAAGAGCTCGGGATCAGACGCCTCAGGACCTTCACCGACTCCCAACTCATCTTTGAACAAATCAATGAAGAGTACGAGGCATGGGATCCTGTTATGTCCCGGTACCTGGAAAAGGTTCAATTCATGGTCTCCTCACTTGCATACTTCAATATCAGCTACATCCCCCAAAACGAGAACACCAAGGTCAATGCCCTATCCCGTCTGGCCACCTCAGCGGATAACATCATGGGGAGCACGTACATCAAACAATTGGAAAATCCCAGCATTGAAGACAAAGAGGAAGTCCTTTCGATTGCACAGGAGTCGACATGGATGAATGCTTTCATCCGCTACCTCACCGATGGCACCCTCCCCGCTAGCCGCGAGGAGGCCAGACTACTCAAATGAAGAGCCTCCAAGTTTACTTTGCTGGACGGGCGACTATATAGAAGGTTATTCTCCTAACCCCTCCTGAAGTGTATCAGTCCTGCTGACGCTGATTACATCCTTAGAGAGATACATGGAGGCATCTGCTGAGATCACCTGGGTGGCAAGTCACTAGCTCAGAAAGCCCTTCGACAAGGATACTACTGGCTAACCATGAGGGAAGACGCGGCCAAGCTAGTTCGGAAGTGCAACGACTGTCAATGGCATGCACACATCTAGCGGCAGCCGGCTTCCCCACTAAGCCCGCTCTTGGCCCCATGGCCCTTTGCCCAGTGGGGGATAGACATCCTAGGACCGTTCCCTCCGGCTTCGGGTCAGTGGAAGTTCCTACTTGTCGCCATCGACTACTTCTCTAAATGGGTTGAAGTCGAGGCACTGGCTAAGATCACTAAGGAAAAGGTCAAAGATTTCTTCTGAAAGTCCATCATTTGCCGGTTCAGGTTGCTTCATACCATTGTCACCAATAATGGCTGGCAATTCGACAACGCCACATTCAAGACATTCTGCGCCGAGCTAAATATCTACCATCGATTCACATCTATCAGCCATCCACAAACCAATGGAGAGGCTGAGATCATGAATCAGACCATCCTTCGGGAACTCAAAACCCGGCTGGATGTGGGTAAAGGTAGATGAGTCGAGAAGCTCCCGAGTGTGCTATGGGCATATCATACAACTCCAAGAACCTCGATGGGAGAGACTCCTTTAGTCTAGTTTTTGGATCCGAGGTGGTTATTCCCGTCGAGATCGACCTTGCAAGCCTCCGAATGGAGTCATACAATGAAAGGGACAACCCCGTGCAGTTGCGAGCCAACCTCGACTTCATTGACGAAGTGCATGACCTGGCGCGGCTCAGAATGGCCACATTCCGCCAGCAAGCAACCAAGTACTATAACGCCCAGGTCCATCCCAAGATGTTTCGCCTCGGAGATTGGTCCTTAGAAAAGCTGAGGTGTCCAGGCCAGCGGAGGGGGAAAAACTGCCTCCAAACTGGGAGGGTTTTTATCGCATCACTGAGGTACTTTACCAAGGAGCAAACCGGATTGAAGAACTTAGCAGACGGCCCATCCCAAGTACATGAAATGTGAACAACCTCTGTCGTTATTATCAATAATGTACCTCTTCAGCTGATGATAATAAAAAGAATTCCTAATTTCTTACATCTAACTCATATCCGGAGTTGAGGATCTGGCGACCAAAGGAGCTCGGCGACATTGTGGCTAACAGGTCAACCCTCGATCCGGCGCGGAGGCGCCCCCGAGCGGTTCAAGACCCTGACAGCTCCGTACCCGCTTGAGTCGTCCCTTGGGTCAGCACACAAACTCCTGAAGCAGTCCTAAAGGAGCTTCGAAGCATCGCGACTAACGGGTCACCCCTCGGTCCAGTATAGAGGTGCCCCAAAGGCGGTTCAAGAACTTGACAGCTCTGTACCCGCTCGAGTCATCCCTTTGATTGGCACACAAAACCCTGAGGCGGTACTAAAGGAGCTCGACGGTATCGCAGCTAATGGGTCATCCCTCGGTCCGGCACGGAGGCACCCCGAGACGGTTCAAGACCCTGATAGCTCTGTACCCGATTGAGTCACCCCTTGGGTCGGCACACAAATCCTTGAGATGGTTCTAAAGGACCTCGGCAACATCACATCTAATGGGTCACCACTCGGTCCAGCGCGGAGGCACCTCCGAGGCGGTTCAAGACCCTAACAGCCCCGTACCCCGCTCGAGTCGCCCCTCGGACCGGCACACAAACCCCCGAGGCAGTTCTAAAGGAGCTCGATAGCATCGTGGCTAATGGGTCCTCGGTCCGATGCGGAGGCACTCCCGAGGCGGTTCAAGACCCTGACAGCCCCGTACCCGCTTGAGTCACCCTTGGGTCAGCACACAAACCTTTGAGGTGGTTCTAAAAGATCTCGGCAGCATCGCGGATCCCTCAGTCTGGCACGGAAGCTCTCCAGAGGTGGTTCAAGATCCTGACAGCCTCATACCCGCTCGAGTCGCCCCTCGGATCGGCACACAAACCCCCGAGGCGGTCCTGAAGGACTCCTGAGTTCATCCAAGCATTCCCTAACCAATACCGGCACCATGCGGTCATTCAGATAAGCACCTTAGGGACTAAGGACTCAGCCGATGCCACGAGTCCATACAAGCCCCCAGCCAAGTCGTTGGGAGGACTACGGCCACTTGCGACTGAGCCTAAGGATTGGGGCCGGTACACCACCACAGTAAGGCAAGGCCATTACAAAAGCTAAGTCATACACACTTGGAAAAACTTCTTCTTCATTGATGTTTGAAAAAGGTACAAAAGCTGACCCAAAGTCAGTTACAATCGAAAAGAAAAGCAATAAAGAAGAAAAAGCTAAGTATCTAAGGTTCGACGGGTCCCAGCTCGTCCTCGGCTTCATCCTCACCGACTCTTCGTCGTTCGGGTCCCTGGGCCGGATGGCGCTGAGGTCGCCAATGCCAAAGACTTGTGCAACTTTTGCCTTGCACTCCTCGAAACCTTGGGCATAGGCATCGAGGCTAGCTTTGATCACCTCCTGCTCGAATGCCGGAGAGCTTTTGAATTGCTCGATGGCACTCTGAGCCTGGGTCTCGGCATCGCAGGCTCAACTCTCGGCCTCCTTAACTTGGGTCTTGGCATCTCGGCCCCTGGCCTCAGTGCTCTGGACTCAGGCCTCGACGTTGGCCCTTCTCTTCTCGGCCCCTCGGGCGTCAGACTCTGCCAAGATAGTCCTCTCCTCGGCGGCTTGGGCATTGGCCTCTGCCGTCGCGGCACAGTCTTTGGCGTCCCCCAGCTGCTGGGTCAGCTTGTCCACCCTTTCCTCAGCTGACTCCAGCCTCGTGGTGTATATCACTAGCTTGGCCTCCGCCGCTAAGCTCCGGTTTATCTCGGCTGCTGCCTTCCCCTCAGCCTCCCTGAATCAGGCCTTCCATTCATCGCGGTCGTTAGCTACGAGAACCTTGCTGGCCATCTCAATCTCCCGGGCCTGAGCCTCGGCCAGCCTCCCGGCTAGCTCATCACATCGACCCCAAAACCTAACCAATCGGGTCTGGGAACACTCGACGGCATCACCAGTCCGAACCAAGGCATCTCGAAGGGTGAGAACCTCGTTGGCTGTCTGCAAGGATCAAGGAGTTAGTCACAGCACAGTTAAAATAGATGGAAAAAAGAATAACCAAAAGGAAGATTGCCTGAAGAACCGACACGTAAGTCGTGTTGAGGACTCGGGAGAGTGGCTCACGTTTAAGCTGCTCGTGGAACCTCGGCAGATGAATACTCTCCAGCAGGCACTCTTCTAGATGCCCGCTATCCATGGCTGAGAACCTCGGCAGCCGCAGTGGCTCCCTGCAAGGATCCCGACTGGACGATGAGCAGGATTACCGCCCCCTCTTCCGACTTCGCCTCTGGCCCTGCCTTGTTGTCACTGACTGGTCCCTCTCCTTCCCTGGCCTTCAGAGTCATCGCCTCTGCCTCGGGCTCAGGGGGGGCCAGGTGTCCTCCCTCGGCCCCAAAGTCAGCCGCCTCCGCCGGTTCAATGGGAGCAGGAGGCTCGTCATTGGCCTCCAAGTAGATGACCTCCGTCGGCACGATAGGAGGTGGAGGCTCGTCCGTGGACCCTTCCGCCTAGGCCGATTGGCCTCTCATCTTTGGTCCCGCCTCGGCCATGGTGAGAACATCTTCACTCACCGATGCCTCGATCGGGGTGCTCTCCTCGGCTCCTCCATGGGAGCCGCCTCCACTGAAGCTGCGAGGGCCTAGGCCGGCTCGCCCTGGGCCTTTCACCGGGCTCTCTTGGCCGGCCTCCTCCCTCCTCTTCCACATCGCGCCTTTAGTTTCTCGGCGGGCAACTTCATTGCTGCACAGGGAGCCAACAGTCAGAAAAGAGAAAACTAAAGACGAAAGGACAAGGAAAGCAAGGTCTCGCGCTCACCAACTGCCTAGGATAGGCCGGCCTCATAAAGGTTGGCCTTGGCCAACAACTCCTTGCAGGGTGGAGTCTCAAAGGACATCAGGCGGTCGAAAAGCTCCTGGTCCCTCTCGTCCATTGCAGGGTTTTTATTGGGGTCGACATCGGGACTCTCCCGACTCATCCTCAACCCCTCTACGTGGTCAAACAAAAATCGAGATTTCATCCCTTGACTTTGGAGGGAAGGCTAAGTGGTAAGGTCCTACCGGGCCGAGAAGTGAAGATCCACCATCCATCCTCGTTATAGTGGAGGAGTTTATAGAAGGCTCAAAATAGAAAAATCCTAGCGTCCGAGCCATGAAAAAAACAAAGAACAACGAAGGCATAGATGATCCAAATCGAGTTCGGAGTCAACTATGCCAGGACAAGTCCGTACCTATCCAGCAAGTTAAGGACGAATGGATGAAATGGAAGACGAAATCCGCTCTTGAAGAACTCGTACAGGGCTACCCGGTCGAGCTGGTTGGAGGTCATCCTATCCTCGGGTTCAGGAGCGGACAGACGAATGTAGCTGAGAACCCTATACCTAACCCTGAGGTCTTCTACCTCCTCAGGGGTTATGGTGGAGACCGTCCCCACTGGCCCTGCCAGATCAGAAGTGACCCGAGGAGGGGTTGGATGGACTATAGGCCATGGAGCTACCCTAAGTGGTGCTACTCTAGGCGGGGACACTCGGGATGGAGGCTGCTCAGCCTCCCGAGCAGTCATAGATGGTAACACCACCGATCGGCCGACGATGACGGTGTGCCATAGGGACCTCCTCCTCCTTCGAGGACCGAGGGGGACTCATAACGGGCCTTTTTCCCTCCCTAATGGCATGATGGTCCATGGGCTCAAGAATGAAGGAGACAAAAAGGGACTAACCTGGTGTCGAGAGGAAAGAGCAGAAGGTTCGAACTCAAAAAGCTCAGAGCTCTGGGAGAAAGACGACATGGAAGATGATGAAAGCGTGAAAGGCATGCTCGGGCAACGAGGCATTTTTATAGAGAATTTTTGAATCATCCCATCTGAGGCGTTGCCACATGGCCGTCCACGATTGAGACCAGCTCCTAGCTGTCAATAACTCCCCCTTCACCCAAGATATGGCCCCTCGGTTCTGCATAAGGAGCGGGATCCGCAACCAGTGATAAGACATGAGGAGTGGTGGCTTAATGATGGCGCCCAACTTTTTGTCACTCAAGAAATATCCCCTCGATGCGCCCGAAATTGGCTTCACTTTCCGTGCTCCTTAAATACGGATGGACTTCGAAGCGACATCGCCTCAGAGAGGCGCGCCTCCGCCTCCAACGGTTAATGATGCACAAAGCCAACAATGATGATAAATTTTTGCGCTCCTTTTCCCAAGAGTCAGCAGACACATGGCCCCTCGAGCTCAGAGCGGGGGGCATCTAATCTGGTTAGTGGTGCCACGTAGGTGTTAACGGCAGACCTGACTGACGGTAGAACTCAAGACAGAGGCCCGCTTCTCCAAGGTGGCCCCGCTCTCTAGCGGCGGCCCCGTTTCTCTAAGGCGGCCCTCGACGGCCCATCTCTCCAAGGCTGCCCGCTCTTCAACGGCGGCTCCATTTCTCTAAGGCGGCCCTCGGCGGCCCCATCTCTCCAAGGCGGCCCCGCTCTTCAATGGCAGCCCCGTCTCTCTAAGACGGCGCTCTTCAGCAACAGCCCGTTTCTTTAAGCCCTCGGCAACCCCGTCTCTCCAAGGTGCCCTGCTCTTCAGTGGCAGCCCGTCTCTCCAAGGCGGCTTCGCTCTTCAGTAGCGGCCCCGTCTCTCCAAGGTGACCTTCGGCGGCCCCACCTCTCCATGGCGGCCCCTCTGAAATCGGCCCTCCCTCTCTGAAATCGGCCCTAGCATTGGCCGCGGCTTCAACCTCTATGTCTGCTTCCGAATGAACTACGGTGCCTACGTGGCCCTTCGCATGGGCTAGTCGTGCCCGCCACCTAACCACGCGCCTGATGGGATCAGGCCCACCTACCATTTGTCTACGTGCCCGATGGGACCAGGCCCATCAACCAACTGGCCGCGTGTCCAATAAGATCGGACTCACTAACCATCTCTGAACTCACGTAATCACATGAGTTTAGCAAATATTTTCTTTATGAAACTCTACGTGGCTAATCCCCAGACTGAAACCAAGGGTTCATAAAAGGATAAAAGAATTCTTAACGAGGTAAGGGCCTTTCCATACACCGAAGTCATTCTAAGGATATTCTAATTATACTCTTAGTACTCAAGGAATCTTTTGATTTTCTAAACTTTTTTTTTGAGCTTTCGCAAGCTCTTGTGATTCGATCACTAATTTATCATCGAGGATTTTTACCAGAGCCACCTCCAATCCTAAAATTTTTTATAGATTCAAACTTTGTTGATAATTTCATAAAATCTTTTTCCAATCATCGCCGATAATTAAACGTCATCACCTACATCTGGTCCTTCACCTTTCTCGACCACTTCATGGATTGGTGACAGTTTTGCCGTCAGTTATATATTCGAGATTAGAGAACGTTAGAAAGAGGTAGAGAGGTGCAAATGGCAAGACAATGGTGAAGAGGGAGAACCGTTGCACTGCTTGCTGATAGCTATCGACGATGCCGATGAAAGGATTTAAGTGTACTTAATTAAGAGTGCAACTTCGGGGACGTCATTAGAAAAATAGATAAAAGAAAACAAGGGAGTACTTTGCAACTTGGAGAGAGCTGGGGGATTAGATTATTATTATTTTTTTCTTTATAGATAAAATAAAACCACTTAACCAGTACGATGTTCTGGCTGCATGTCTGTAGCCTGGTGTCACAAGGCAGCAAAAGCTTGACGTTAAACTGTACTTGCCGATGTACGAATTGATTTGACCTGTTTGGACCAAATGACAAGCGTTTGCTGCGACAAAACTCTTCTGCATAGGGATCTTTTTTTTTTTTTTTCGTTTTTGTTTTCCTTTGTCGCTCCTGGTCATTTTACAGCAAAGTTTTGCATTTATTTTATATTTTCCGGCAAAAAAGAGAGAGTAAATTTCAGCATCAACCAGGGATGTAATGCAATAACCTGGTGGATATGATGGTTTCGAAGGAAGGCTAGTTGTCGGAGTTTCTTCCTCTCGGAATGACCAACGTTAGCCAGAGCTCGTGCTCAAACCTCGCTACGCTACTAACCGACTCATGTTACGTATGAAAACTTATTTTATTTATCCAATGATGGGGATTTCTCTGGGATTCCACTGCACAGAGAAAATGGATGCAATATAAACCATAATTGTTATTAAAATCCGGGCCAATTGGTTGGTTGGCATCATTGAGGTTCCAATTTTGAGCTGATAACAAGGTCTTAAACAAAAACGTAAGTTTATTAGATATTTATCTTACAGTTTTCAGTAACACATATCCAACCATTTTCCTTAACAATGAACATGTATTGATGGACTATAAGTAAGATTGTTATATATATATATATACATATGCCATTTTTTAAGTAAAGAATCATGCGATAACATATCCTGATAAACTTGCTGCAATGTGGGTCAAAAATACAATTTCATACTGAGGTATTTTTGCGTGGAAGGAACCATTATCATGTTACCTATATCTTTTCCTTCTTCTTTTTTTCTGATTAGATAAAAATTATAATTTAAATAGAAAAAAAATCAGTGAATCATTTGAATTTTGAAAACAATGCCTTATTTAGAGAAAATATAAATAAAAATGACAGCCAATAGATATTTATATTATAGGCTGTTATAATGGTAGAAAATATATTATAATAGCTATTATAATCAACTACAGTGGTTTAAACATATATAACGTACATTTTCAGTTAAAAATATTTTTTTTAATAATTTATAATAAAAATAAAAAGAAATCTAAACTAATATACGTAAAAAAATAATTAAAAAAGATATAATTATTTATAATTTAAATATAAATTTATTTTTGAATAGAGTAAAAATGAAGAAAGTAGTTTCATATAGTTAATTTTATGTAGTAATAATAATAATTAAAAAAAAAAAAGGCTTAGATGAGTTGAGAATGTTGGGCGAGAACACTTTTACTTGATTTAGCGGAGCTGCTGTCGGCTGGTTGGAAGATGGCAATGTCTGTAACAGGTCATGCACCTGCAACTGCCATGAGAGGAGGGACAGAGCTCTGACAGCGTTCAGCGAGCCAACAATCACTTCATTAGAGACACGTCGACTTAAATTACCTCTCGTGTTCCCTGTTCTTCCCTCCGTACTATTTGCAATGGTGAAGCTTTTTTTTTTTTTTTTTTCTTCTTCTTCTTCTCCCTCTTTGATGTGTCTACTCCCTTTCTAAACAATCCACCCCTGTGCCTCCCCAGAACTCTCAAGCTCTGTGGCCATGGGAACCCGCACCGCATGACGACAAAGGGAGTGCACCACCAGTCTACAAGGGTATATCTATATCGACCCTGATGTCCGATAAAGGTAAAGGTTGCTACGGCGGATCTCCACTCGAACATTGTGGCGAGTGGATTCCAGTCCACCCCTGTGAATTAAGTAAGGCCTGCAACTGTTCCATTGGCAAAATTAAACGCGCTTCTCCGACTTCTTAAGTTCAGAACGTTATGAGAAACAAAAGGCCACTGTTTGACTCTCTCTCTTTTTCCTCAACTTTACTTTCTTTCATAATCCTTCCCCCCTAATTATCAATGCACAAAGAATAACGATATGTTCATTTCGAATACGTTTTGAAAATAATTTAGTCTGAATCACACGTTGCATCTAAGAATCAAGAAAGGGGGAAGTCTGACTAAAATCTAGATCAGGAGAGAACTGCCATTCGACAAAGATGGTAGAAGGTGTACCATGAGCTTTACTTATTGCCATGCTCTATCATGATGAATCTCATAAATCTTTATATCCAAATCCTAATCCACTTGCCTAATTTTTACGTAGGCATTAAATGAGCTTTTGGTGTGCAAATGGTTTCAAGTTTAATTTTCTTTTTGAGAGCATGAAGGTTATAAATATAATTGAAGCATCCCTTCCGTCCCCCAAGTCTCCATGGTACAGTGTATGTTAGGCGGAAGATGTGATGCAGGGATGGACAACGTGTTTGGTGGAGAGAAGCTAACACAAAAAGAGGTAAACCTGTGTATCTACCACGGTAACACCTTCCCGGCTTCTCCAATTTACCTACTGATATGGTGTCTTTTTCCGTGCTACCACCCCAAAATGGCCCGGGCGTACCATCTCATAAAAGAAGGAATTCCTGCTTTTACTTCGCACACGGTTTCCCAATTTTTCTCTGATTGGCAAAGACCCTGCTCTTCTCCTAGGGGGAAGTGGATGGATGCCTTCTCTTTTCTTCCCTAATCGACAATAGTTTAACACTAATAAGTTCACTAGACTCATCGAAGAGGTGACTTGACACAAGACAATGATGTACTCTTTACCCAAACGCGATCACTTCAACTTCTAAGATATGATCCAAAGACTATCCCCAATCATCGCACTAAATGTGTTATAGCCACAGATAATAGCACAAAGCTTTGGAAAGAACCAAATCCGGATACCGAAAGCAACTAACAACTGCTATATATGGTGGTTCCTACCAAATAGTCAACCCAAATATGTAGCCAGCTGCACCCCCATAAAGTCCTCTAGATGAAACCATACAAGGAAACACAGCCAAATTTGCTGAGAGCTGCATATGACCAGCTTTGGCTTGGATTGGTAACCGAGAACTTCCCCCATCTCGATCAAAAGAGTCGATGAGAGAGAGAAGAGCTAGAAAGTTTAGATGATTAAATGATCAAGGAAAAGTAAATTTAAAACCCAGTGACAGCCCAGAGAGCTGAACAGCACAGTAACAGAGGAAAGTAGGAGAACAGAGATGATGGAGCTCTACCTGAGCTCCCTAATGGCTGCTGCATGGAAGAGGCACTTCTACTACCTCCACAAACTTCAACCCCAACACTGCTGCTCTCAGAGCTCTCAGAGCCCTTGAGACACAAGCCTGGATTCCCACTCAAGTCCAGGTTCTTCCCAAGCCTCGTAATGAAGCCAGCATTGAAAGGAACCACGCCAGCTAACATGTTCCTGCTCAAATTCAGGTGGTACATCCTGCTGAGGCCGCTTAAACCTGCTGGAATCTCACCGGTGAGCCTGTTGTTCTCCAGAGACAGAGTGGTGAGATTGGCCAACCAGGCAAAGCTCCCGGGGATCGAACCCGAGTAGCCCGAATTGGCTAGTCGGAGCTCCTGCAGCTTCGCCAGCCTCCCGAGCTGGAACGGCAGTGGGACGAACATGGGGTTGTCATCCATTATGAAGTATTGCAGGTTCTGGAGCTTTGGCAGGCCCTCTGGTAGCTGCCCACTTAGATTGTTGTTGCTGAGGGCCAAGAAAGCCAGGACGCTGAGGTTCGCCAAGCTCTCTGGGGCGCTGCCGGACAGTGAATTGGAGCTCAAGTCAAGTTTCTGGAGAAGACTTAGCTGCCCAATTGATGGTGGGATGGATCCTGTGAGGGAGTTATAGCTGAGATCAAGGCCTGTTAATCTGCTCAGGCTACCCAACTGGGCTGGAATGCTGCCTGTGAGGGAGTTGTAGCTGAGGTCCAGGTGGATGAGAGAGGTCAGGCCAGAGATGTCTTCAGGGATCTTTCCATGGAGGCGGTTTTGAGAGAGAGTGAGGACTTGGAGCGAGGTGACGAAGGAGATATGGGGTGGTATGGAACCTATCAAAGAGGGATTTGATTTGAGGCTAAGTTGTTGGAGAGAAGCGTAAGCGGCTGGTTTGTGTGCTGGTGGTGGCATGGAGAAGCTGGTTTTGGTGGTCGTAAAGCAGTTGAAGAAGAAAAGAGATTGAAGATAAGGGAGGTCAAAGACCTCAAAGGGGAAGGTGGCGGTGTTCTTGCAAGTCGGGTTGGGTATGGCCCCAAAGTCCAGCCTTGTGACATGGAGGTGGTTGTCATTGCCTGGCTTGCATTCAATACCAGGCCATGAGGAGCCTGGCATGCATGGGTCTGGGTTGGAGGACCTCCACTCCCTATCAGAGGACATAGTCTCCATCACATGGAAAAGAGTCTCCCTCTCAAGAGGGGCCATGACCATGGACTGGAGCATTTGGGCTTGGCTATGGTTGTTGCTCCCCAGGGGTTGTTGGATGGAGACTGTAAAACAAGGAAGTGAAAGGAAAAGAGGAAGCACGATCAGCACCTGGGGCAGGGAGAGAAGGGCAGGAGACATTGTGTTGCTGGGATTTGCGGACAAGCGAAAGTAGTAACTGGAGAAGGGGGTAGATGAGCTTGAGAGGTCTCCTTCTCTTCTACAGTGTTGGGTTGGGTTGTCATGAAGCTGGCTTTGGAATGTGGTGGAGGGGGCAAGAGCCAAGAGCCAGAGAGGGAGGGTGGGAGTGCCCTGGAGATGGAATGGGTTTCTGATGTGATTGATACGATATGTTGGTGGGGTCCAGGTGTTTTATTCGAAAGGGCAAAAGACGCGCTCGAGGGCCGGGACTTAGCAAAGATTTAAAGGGAGATTTCCCGGCTGGGCGCCCGGGGAAGTTTTCCAAAGTCCAACAGTTATATATATATATATAATTTAATGTGGGTAACAAGAAACTGCAGCTATTTTTTATTTAATATTTTTATCACTTTTATTTATTTTGAGGTACGAAGAACTTTTAATAATTTTTGACTACCCCCTGTGGACCGGCCTTGTTTTTAAAACTTCAAATTAGCAGATCACGGCACGGAGTCCCGGGGCTTGCCCTCATTTGATAGAGGAGCTCCGGGTGCACCGAATGGCCACAGTACATTTCTATTCCAGCCAGCCTGAAGCACCGTTCGTATAAGACTGCATCACAGCATTGCAGCATGGGATTTGACTAAGAAAAACAGGCATAACTTTAATTTTTGATGCATTTCAAGGTACAATCTGAAGGTTTTAATGACTTGTAAATATAACGCTATAAGAATAGAATTTCTTTAACATACTTGATGTTTGGCATCACATGAAACAGCAGATGGGGCCAGCAGCTGATGGCTGCTAGAAACATAATGATGAGAGAGACGAGCCATTACCCCCAAACATCAGTTAATTTCTCAAAAGAAAAGAAGAGAGAGCGAGGGAGAGAGAATACTGAAGCGTAACGAGGGTAGCAGCAGAACAACCAGCAGTTGGCACAAAAGGGGGATGTGATTCAACAAGCAGGGCTATAAAACGTGCCAGTCTCGCGCTCTCGCACTCGACACTTTTGCCAGAACATTTCAGAGCTCAAAAAAGACGTCTTTTTTTTTTTTTTTTTTTTGACTGTGCTCAACAACAAAGACCTGCCATGAGCTAACAGAGCTGTTACACATATAAAAGCCCATTCCATGACCCTTACAAAAAAGCAATCATCTCTAATTTACCTCTCCTAAACCGTTTACTGGCACATCCAATCAATGCATACACGACCCTCGTGTGGGGACTCCACTCTTTGGTCTTCCGCAGCAGAAATCTTGAGGCAGGGCACTGACCATAAGAAAGGCTTCTACCCCACCAAGAGGTTCTGGCGTAGGATTAGATAAAAGTTTATGTAGTAGTAACAAGCTTGGCGCCATCTTCAAAGGCCAAACAAATGCTGACAGCGGGCGACATCATTTCCGAAAGCCGGGTTTAAAAAATCTAAGACAAGAAACTCCTGTTTCCAAAGACAGTTCAATGTTGGACCATGGATTTCCATCAAAAGGCAGGATCAGCACACTACCTCATCCAATCTCACCTATCGTACATGCCCAACCATCAATAAGGTTCCATCAGAAAATGGGAAAGGTACGAACCTTCCCAGGTGCTCTATAATCTGAATTAGTCAACATGAATTAATGCATATCAGGGCTGACTCTGGGCTAGGAAAAACAAGAAATCATTCAAAGCAAGCTGCCTAATTAAAAGTTTAGATTAGGTAATCTGATAACAAAAGGCTCTTCAGAAGAAATTATAGACAAAGGCATGGAGAAATAAGTTGAGGACATTTAACACAAATTGAAGCAGCAAAGACACTGTCCAATAATATATTCAGACATGGGAGTTTTGAATAATGGGAAATAATTTTCATTTTCCGGGCTTCTTGGTACTAATGTAGTAGATGATCTCAAATGAATCCTTACAACATCAAACATTTGATCACCAGATCACTTTTTCCACAATAAATTGTACCACTGACTGAAAATAATAATATGAGACAACCAACAACTGAAAGGAGCAAGTCGGAAAATTTCATCAGGTAATAACAGACTTTTACACAATATTTCAGGATAATTTAGAGTCACATTGATTGAGCTGATCATCTTTGTCAAAAGAAAATGGCGTATATGCAAAGGTTGAATTGTTAATTAAACGCCACTTAACTTTTCACTCCATGTTGAGACCCAGAGTTTTCAACACAAACTGATCCTCTGAAAAATCATAGGCCTTACTTACAAGAGAAGCCAATTCTTTTCAGAACTTCCTGCCACCTTCTTGTGTTTGACAGACTCAATCCGGTCATTTGTTAGCTTCACGTGGTATACATGGAGCAGGGATCGATGTTATGGCTAGCATTTACTGAAGCCAATTTTGTAGCATGAGCTGCTGCATCAGAACGGCCAAAATGCTGCCAACGGTGATGTTGATTACATTGACAGCATCATTGTTCAACTATACAGCAAAAGAAGGATTAACAGCTAAAGTTAAACCTTGTAGATCAGACACCCCATTAAACTGTCAGTAAACAGTATAACTACAATAAAATATATGACCAGCGTCATATTAAGGGGTCTTTTGGTGCATGGTGATATAAGATTATTATGTACATTACCATATTTGGCAATTAGAGATGATAATATAAGCAGTAATTTTTTATTTTCGATAATCTAAAATTATCATAAATTATGTTAATCCAATTTCCATGTGAAAGATGAATGTCAGAGATTATCAAAGTTTGATAATCTTAAATTACACTCTTGACCTCCATATACATATTTAATAATACTTAATCTGACTATGTATTTAATTTGCATTAGACAATATTTAAATATTTGATATTTTAAACACTTATATATTTATGTAATAATATTTAAATATTAAATATTAAATTATTAATATTTATGACTTTCTTGTACATTAAATTATATATATATATTATTAAATATGTACATATATATTAAATTTTTAACAATCCATGATAAAGATCGAGGTAGAGGACCTAAACTAACATGAATAGAAATCATTAAGAAAGATATAACTATTTGTAATTTGAATGTTGACTTAATCTTGAATAGAGCAGAGTGGAGGAAGCAGATTCATGTAGCTAACCCCATGTAGTTGAAAAAAAGGCTAGATGAGTTGAGTTGAATATGTACATTATATATTAATATAGATTATATAATAAAATATTTAATTATATTATATTATATACATTAAAAGTTTATGATATTTAAATATATAATATTTTTAAAATTAGTTTATAAAGAATCTTAACTTTTAACCAGAATATTTCATATTCTAGTAAAAAAAAAGAGAGAGCCACTTAAAAGATTAAAAAAATTATAACAAAATTTAAATAAAATTCATAAACACGATGAACTGATTACTATATTTTATTATTATAAACCAAATGCAATAATCTTCGATTCATGATAATTTGATTACCAAATGTAAGATTACTAAAAATCTAAGATTCATAATAATACCATATTACCGTGAACCAAATGCCACTTTATAGTACAATAAAATCTGCATGAAATTCTGCAGCATAAGTAAAATTGATAACCTATGAACTATACATCCTGTAAATTGTAATCATATCAATGAACCTGTATAGATATCTGCTGGATCCTGGGCTGTCCACCTAAAGCAATATGGGAGAAAGCCTTTTTTTTTTCTTTGAATGAACGATAGATCGAGACAAGTAGATGGTTGGAAAGGTTTTCTGCTTATGCACATCAGTAACAACATAACTCGCATTTGATGAATTAAATAATTATTGAACATAGGGCTGCATCATCAATGTCGCCTATTATGAATATGGACATACCTACTTAGAATTTGTCCATAGCATCATGGAGGATCTTCTTTTCTGATTTCATGTTTGAAATTCTGAAGGATCTTCCATCTTTTACGTCAATACTAGTTCTTTCTAAAGAGCAGCTGAAACTTTACTTGATGCATTCATTTTAATTTTTTTTCACTTCAATTGGTTTTCATACTTCATAGGCATTCCACTCATTTCTCTCGAATAGCTACGAGAGCCTGTGCTTGCATGTATTTTAGTCCTACATCAATTACACAATAGATAAATTTTAAGTACCAATATACGATCGAGGAACACAAATAATACCTTCTTGCTAGCCTTTTCAGATGAGGTCCTAGGTTGTTACTGGTATCAAAGCGGACACAGTCCCTAATCCATGTAGAATAGGAGACACTACAAAAGGACTCGTGATGTTTGTGAAGTCGATTGGACTGAATTTAGATTTAGACCCTTAACTTAGTAAGGATATTAATGTTTAAAATAAGAAAGTACATGAGAATCCATGCTGACATGTACTTAGTTCTATATCATTTATGCAATGGCCAATGAATTGATTTTAAGTACTTATATAGGATCAAGGGGCCCAAATAATACCTTCCTAACCTATCTTTTTGGGTGAGATTTTGGATTATTATAAAAAAGAGAGTATATAAGAGTTCATGTTAGCATGTGTTTAGTGCCACATTGATTATGCATGAGTAGATTTTAGGTACAAATATGAGAACAAGGAGCCCAAATAATGCCTTTTTGACTGGTCATTTTTGAATGAGGTTTTAAGTTGTTGTAAATGATATTAGAGCAGACCCAACTGATAGTCTATGTGGACTATGGGAAATTGCAAATGAGCTCATAAAGTTTGTGAATTGGATTGGATTAGATTAAATTTAGATTTGAATTTTGATTTAGATCCTTAGCCTAGCAAGGACACAAGGCTTAAAATAAGGAAAGTATGTGAAAGTCCATACTAACATGTATTTAATCTCATATCGGTTATAAAATGGATATAATTTAATTATTATAAAGGATTAAGAAACCGAAATGATATCTTTTTGGCTAGCCTTTTTGGGTAAGGCCTAAGTTGTTACAATTTTCTTGGCTTCCACATGTTCTGAACTCTTTACTTTCTCTTGAAGATCTTAGTCTTTCATTGCTTTCCTATAGAGTAACATCATGGTTGGTCCTCCACTTGATGCAACTTTGTTGTTTTCTCCAACTCACAATTTTCTAAGTACCACTTTTCCTAGCAAAGCACCACATTTACCTCAATTTCTAACTTTTGCAGCATATAAGTCATGTGAGGGTTCCACTACTGCCTTACTTTTTGCATTAACAACATTGCCAGCTCTTTTGTCGTTATGTGAAATATCTTTCTAAAAAATCATCGGCATGTGTCTAGCACAACTCCCAAATCAATTCCCTAATTCTCCACCTAGACAAGATTCTACTGGAATTTATCTAAGTTAATCTCCCTACTATATTAATCAATGCACTAGTACTATTTAAATGACAGATCTACTATTTGCTCCAATTCTTTTTCATGCCAGTAAAGAAAAAACCAATAGGTAAGGAGCACATTCACCATATAACTCACAATTTAAAAGCATTGAGCCAGTCATTGGAATAGCAACTTACCCACCGAAAACCATCTTTCTCTTGTAGTGCAGCACCAATTAGGCTCTCACCAAAATTTGCAATCTGGGATGCTAGAACACATATAGCAGCTTGTGGTGCATCTACCTGCATCACAAAGGCATGATATAAGTCAGGAAAGGGCAATTTTTTGTAAAAACTTAAACAACATATCTAGATCACTGTTATTAGCAGACCTCGCATGGCAGGTACCACATGAATATCGGAATAGGTGTGGAACTGTTGACCTGCTGAGAACTATTTGGAAGGGGAAAGGTTAATAAATCATCTCTGCTGCATCGTTTGGTAAAAAGGGACAAGCATTTCTTCATGGGCAAAAGTAGTGAAATGTTTGGAAAGAGTGGAAACAAACAGGAAGGAAAATGTTGACCCAACTATTGATTTTGATGATTAACAAAAGACATGAGTATATTCATTATGTTTCTGATAAATTTACGAAGTGTTTCAGGCATTAAAAATGTTCAGTCAAAAGGTATAGGGAAATAAGTTTTGAATCAAAATCGAAAAGAAAATTTGTAAGTTCAGAACTTAGAGTCGACACCCAAACAGTCAGGAGCCGACCCCAAGGCGTATCAGAACTTTTCTGAAATTTTGGCATAGTCCGAAATCGACACCTACAGTTTCGGAGCCGACTCCAACCTGAGATACAGAGAAGTGTTTTCTGCATCAGTTTTCGGAGCCGACACCTGGAGATCGAGAGCCGACACCTGAAAGTTCGGGAGCCGACTCCAACCTGAGATACAGAGAACGTGTTTTTTGTGAACATTGTTGGAGCCGACACCCTTGGATTCCGGAGACGATTCCCGAAATCACCGAGCCGATACTTAACTTTTTCGGAGCCGACTCCTCAACAACTTTTATTACTATTTTTGGACACCACGATCTGGAGCCGACACCTGAAAAGTTGGAGCCGACTCCAATCTGTCAGGAAGGATTTTTCAAATGTCAGAACGGACTCCAACGGTAGATTTTTCTACCTAATCTCTAACGACTATTTTTCTTTATGTGTAGACGCAAGTCAACCACTCTGTAACGGCTATATTTTCACCTAACCTTGGATTGAAGTCTATAAAAAGGAGATTCGTCTGTATAAAAAAAAAAAAAAAAAAAAAAAAGAGAAGAAGAACAGAAAAAGAGAAATATTTTATGAAAAATCAAAAAATCCCGAGAGAAAAATCAAAAGAAAAAACCCTGAGCCTAAGTCCATCAATCTCAGAGAGTTCAAAGAGAAATCCGAAAGCTTCTCAAGATCAAATCCAAGAGATTATCAATATTTGAAGAGAGAAAGCAAAAAGCCCCCAAATCCTCAACTTCTCAACTGCGATTTTCTGTGAAGAATCTCAGCTGAAGCCTGATTCAATCCTTCAAGGAGAAGAGGAAAAGAAAAAAAGAAAAGCTCACTTCCAAATCGCTTCAAACGGGCTTTTCTTACCTTTGTTTATTTTATTGTATATTTGTTCATTTGAGGAGTTGCTGTCAATTCAAAACTCTATTTTTCACTGTTTTTGGCTAATTCAATCAGGGGATTGAATTAGTGGAGGTAGTATAGCTCAGGACAAGCTAAGGATAGCTTGTGGTTGGATTTTGTGCTGGTGAGCCCGGAAAAACCGGCTGGGTTCATTGTGATCCCGGGATAAACAATAAGTTTTGAGTTGTGAGCTTATAAAACAACTCGGCTGTAATCAAGTGGATTATAGTATGGACCCAAGTGAAGCTTGGGAGTGGATGTAGGTGTTGGATACACCGAACCACTATAAAATCTTTGTGTTTGTCGTGCTTTGTCTCTTTGTCTCTCTCTATCTCATTTGTTTGTGCTTAGCACTTATCTATACATTGCACTTAAACACTTTCATATCAGAGCACTTAGTTTTAAAAAGCTAATTTTTTTAAAGAACACAATTCACCCCCCCCCTCTTGGGTTGCCATCTGGGCCAACAATTGGTATCAGAGCTAGTACTCATTTTTTATTTGATCCAACGATCAAGAGTTAAAGATCCAAATGGCAGCTCAAGCTGGATCTTCATTTGCTGAAGGTCAATCCACAAATAGACCTCCTTTATTTAATGGTTCAAATTATTCTTATTGGAAAGCTAGAATGAGAATTTTTATTCAAGCTTTAG
>UESW01004580.1:601977-619455 GCA_900491605.1 Calamus simplicifolius | reverse complement strand
ATATATATATATATATATATATATATATATATATATATATATATATATATATATATATATATAAAGCTTCAAAGCATATTTGCAAACAACAAAACAAATTGATATGGAGCCTCTGGTTGGGCCGGGCTATAGTATTTGGTCTCTATCGACCAATAACATAATGCTTAATCTATCATATTAATTCTTTTTAATTTTTAATCTTTTTTTAGTACAATGATTGTATGCATACTTATGTTTATTGTATACATTAGGAAGATAAATATATGTAACATGAAAAAACTATATAATATGAAGGTAACTCTATGCAGCAAGAAGGATCATAAAATTAAATAAAAAAAAATTGATTTGATGGACCAGATGTTACATGGTTAGTCAACAGGGATTAAACGTTATAATTCGATTCATAAGAGTTGGATATCGATTTACTTATACGCATATACTTACATATGCACATATAGTTGCATAATGATAGCAAATAAATTTTTTTTGAATGATTTTACTTATTTTTACTAATTTAAATTTTGCAAAAAGAAATGATGAAAAATAACTACCAAAAGTTTAGACCCATAGAATCGGTTTTTTCTTTTTTGGATATAGTATGTGTTAGATTACATAGTAAATGGATTATTTAAAAAATTAATTGCTAGTAAATGGCTTAAATCAATAAAGTCTACGAGGAAAGACTCCAAATAAAACATTAAGCATTTGTTTGAAGTAAATATTTTCATGCATATTCTTGGATAATTTAGCCGGCATATAAAATTTCAACCAATTATTCTTGAGAATTTCATTTGCTCTTAATTTTGAAAATAAAAGATCAACAACAAAGAGATGGTAATTAATTCCTAGAAATCTTTGAATTTTAGGAGTAAAGGATTACCACACTGAAATATGACTCCTTTCATTTTAAACAGCCCCTAAAGTTACTTTAAATTTTATTAAAGGAAAGAAAAGAAGTCAATAGTTAGGATTTAGATCAATCCTTAAGCAGCATTATCGGTAGTTGTCAGAACCGGATCGAACCGGCCGGTTGGACCGGTTGAACTAGGAGCCAGTCCGGTTCTAAGATAAAACCAGATGTGTAAGATACCCGGGATAACCTGGTCAACCCGTCCGGTTCACCCATAAACCGGTCAACTCTTTTATAGCATTAGATGTTAAACTTTATTATCATGTTCATCTTTATTTTTTTATTAAAAATTAAATTTTAGTAATATAAATATATTTTATATTAAAATAATTGAACCGATTGAACCAGTGACTCGAGCCCTTGGCTGGGTCGATGTCCGAGCCGGGCCTGACAACTATGGCATTATCTCTTTTATATATATATATATAGAGAGAGAGAAATCTTATATATATATAGAAAGAGAGAAAGCGTGCGTTAGATTTGGCTTGGCAGTCTCCTCTGGTGTCGAGCATACCCAGCCAAACTCAAATGGGATAGATCATATATGTCTGACGTCCATTTTCCCATATGTTTTCATTAGCCTCTCTAGATGTGCAAAACTTAGCCAAGGATTAGGATTTGCAATCCTAAAGCCAGGTTTTGGTTAATTAAATAGGTTTTTAGGATTTAATGGGCCAAATCTTTGATTGGTCCGAGCTGAAAAAAGAAAAAGGAAAGAGAAAGCTAATGAAATAAGGAAACAGAGATCAATAATGAGATCTTGATCCCTGTTTCCTAAACAAGGTAGTCAATTAATCAGGAAAAACCTAAACCAAATTTGAGAAGGTAAATAGAAAATTAATCCTATAGCTTAGATCTAGTGGACCTCAACAAGTCATTAGGTGGCTGCCGATCGTCATCTAAAACGTAGTAGGGCCGATGCTCTGTTTCATGTTTCTGTACTCGGCCATATCCGACCACCAGTCGGCCACACCGGCGCCGTAAGAAAGACTGGAGAAGAAGAGCTAGTGGAAATGAGGAGTACAATGGGATCGAGGAAGCGATAAAAAATTTAACAACTCCCGTTTGCTGCCTCCCTGTTTCATGGAAGAATGAGACCGTGACTGGCCTCCGATGAAGGTTTCTGTGACGCGCTGAGGTTGCTTCTTTATTTAATTAATTTATTAATGGGGGCAATTCTTTAAGGTAAGTCAAGGCCCAAGAGTAAATATCACTGACTCGGTCTTCTGCAGTAACTTTTACTTGGAAAGGAATAGCCCTCTGAGAAGACATTGGCGTTTTTCCAGTAGAAAGAAAGCTCACGGGCGCTCGATGAGAAAGTATAATGAAAAACAACAAATCTGGTTAAAAGACAGTCATTTAGATTCTGACTGTCAGTCGAAATTTTTGATAAGAAATGTCCTCTAAGCAGAAGAGTTTCTGGCTCTTTAATTGCTTTAACATAACTAAAGGACAGCTTGCAACGGACGAGCCTTGGCCGAGCCAGAGAAGCTCTAACCCCCTTCCAAAGAAGCTCTAGCCTAACTCTCATCATGAAGGACGCAAAAGCTTTTGTGGCCGCCTCTCTCGTAAACCTATCGTTTGCAGTCGTGCAGATTCCCGCCAAGGCTGCCTTCAACAAGGGTATGAGCACATTCATTTATGTGTTCTATAGGCAGCTGATTGCTACTCTCTTCATGACACCGATTGCTTTGGTGCTTGAAAGGTAATGCTCTCTCCTCTCTCTTGGATTTGGCCCCTTTATTATTGTAATTTGTATATTATTATTTAAACAAGTACAATATACCATGTAGATTTTCTATTTTTATTTTTTGTTGTTGTTTTGAGGTTCTAGTACTATCTCCCAATTAATTTTTTAGTATTCATGTATTTCAATTTAATATTACACGGCAATCATGAAAACATTTGCCAAAACATGCTAAGGAAATGAATTAAACCAATAGTATCACATGTAAAAGAACAAAATATAACAAGACTACCTGTCACGCCCCAGACCCAAAATTTGGGCTAGGGTGACAACCCGCCGCATGCCGGGCACGCAAGGCGTCCTAAAAATCTTGATATACGATTCAAGTGTGCAATAATTATGAAAACCAACCATAATACAACTGATAGTTATAAGTTTGGGTTTCAAAGCCTACAACCAAGTCATGCTAATAAAGTTGGGCTACTACAAGCCCTACACACAAACATCATAAGATTACACCAATGCAATGGTTCTTATTTTATTTATTGAAAGCTCCATCAACTCCGAATATCCATCATCAACCCTGAGGCTCTGAAAACATTGGGAAGGTTTAATGAGTTTACACTCAATAAGTAAGCCTATTATACAATCATATCATACTTGAATTATATTTAACATGCTATCAACATATGCATTTGTCAACTTAACATAAATTGAACATTTGATAAGCATCAGAATATGCATTCTAGCAAATTCACTGTTTATGAATTATAGATTTCCTATGTGTCCCACGGCCCTGCAATACCTCAATCAGAGCACATCCTCCAGATGCGTGGCCATCAACATCCACAGAACACATTGTACGATGTGTGGGGCCATACCATAACAGAACACACTCTACGATGTATGTGGCCATAAAAATCATACAGAACACATTGTAAGACATGTGGGGCCATACCATAACAGAATACACTCTACGGTGTGTGTGGCCATAAAAATCAAACAGAACATGTCTATAAATGTGGGGCCATATCATAACAGAATACATCTCCAGTGTATGTGGCCATAAAAATCAAACAGAACACATCTACAATGTGTGGGGCCATAGTAAAGGAGAACCGCGGCGACACATATAAATCTATTTAACATTTTCATCACATGTGCATCATGCATCTGTATTTCACAATATCTCACAGTGGTTTGCACAGTACAAGGAAATGCATATAATCACCTCAATATAAACATGTTGTACAGGCAATCACAATTCTGGCATATACATCAATAAATCATTTCTTACAATATTACCAATCATTATAATCATATAATTGTTCATTTGAAATCCACAGTTCCATGCTACATAGACAATTCAGTTAATTTATAAAAATGCATGCAAACTGTATATACTCAATTATTAATTAAACAATTAAATTGCATAATAGTCTTACTTACCTCCTACGCAAAATCCAAATGATGAACTAACTAATCAGATGTCTGGGCACCTACCGTGCGGCAAGATGCTGTGCCGGCGGCAAGATGCTGTTCGGTGAAACAGGGGATCGGGAGTGAGAAGATGAGAGAAATTGAGTGGAAGAACCGCGGCCGCCAAACCTCTTCTCTCTCCCTCAATTTCTCTCATCTTCTTCCACTCTACCGTGCGGCAAGATGCTGTGCCAGCGGCACGACCGGCCACCTTGGCCGGCCGGACCTCCACCGGACGCACGCTCGGCGCCGATGGAGGTGACAGGCCAAAGCTCGGGGCCGGCGAGGCGGGGAGCACGCCACCGGGCCCGAACCAACCATCGACTTCGGCTTCCGCCACCACGCGAGAGGAGGGCCAATTGGCCCTCTCTCTCCTCTCTCTCTCCACCACCACCCCGCCGGATGCCTCCCCGGCACCGGCGGAGTCGTCGACCAAAACTCAGGCCCGGCGAGGCGGCGAGCATGCCGCCGGGCCTGAACCAAGGGATCGACCGGGTTTCCATCTCTCTGCCTCCCGAGCTCTCTCTGTCTCCCAGTCTCTGTCTCTCTCTCACCCGCTCTCTTTCTCTCTCTCTCTGGCTCTTTCTCTCTCTCTCTGTCTCACATTCTCTCTCTCTCTCTCTCTCTAGAAGCCAGGGAATTACCTGATGGATGAAGTGCCAGCGTGAAGGAAGAAGTCCTCCTCCTTATTTATTCAACTGTGTAGCGCCTCGGATCGGAGGTTTTTCGGAAGGCTAAACGCTTTGCCTGGAGCGAAGCGTCAGTCCGGGGAACCCAACAGACTAGAGCTTGGTTCATCTGAACTAAGCCTGGTTCATCTGAACCAAATCTGGTTCGTTTGAACTGGGTACTACATTCTCCCCTCCTTATAAAAATTTTGGCCTCGAAATTGGTATACTATAAATCTCAAAAGTCAACAATCTTAAATGGATAATTTACCTTCAATTAATTGTGGATACATTTAATTTCTTCCTCAAGCTCCCAAGTAGCCTTAGAATCTGATCCTTGCGGTCCACGATACGCACAAGATATTCCTCATATGGTAAATCCTTCCTCAACTGAATAGGCTCATAAGCTATAACATGACTGGGGTCTGAAACATACTTCCTCAACATAGATACATGGAATATATTGTGAACACCAGATAAGATCGGGGGCAGTGCTAAGCTGTATGCAACCTCCCAACTCCATATCATAAGGAATACAACACCATCTCAAGACTTAATCCTTGCGGTCCACCATGTGCATAAAATGATCTTCATAGGTCAAATCTTTCTTAAGCTAAATTGGTTCAAGTTCTAACGCATAACGGGGGTTTGAAATATACATTCTCAGTCATAAAGATATGAAACATATTAAACACCCCAAAGAATAATGAAGACAGTGCTTAAGCTATAAGCCACCTCCTTTATTTTGATCAAAATCTCAAATGGCCCAATTTATTATGGACTCAATTCACCTCTAAACACAAATCTCATCACGTCATTAGTTAATAAAATTTTCAAATGATCTTCAACCTAAAATTTCAAATCTTTCTGTTTAACATCAACATAACTTTTCTATTAACTCTGAGCTACATGAAGCTGCCTTGATATTTCTCATATTTGTTAAACCAGCTCAGTAATCAAAATTTTCTCTCTCACACTTCATCTCAATAAAATTTACACCTTTTATCATAGACAACAAAATGAATCCGTTTGAATGTTGGCTTGGTAATCAATAAATAAGCAATTTCACTAAGGGTAAGAAGCTATACCAAGCACTTTCTAAATCCATCACACAGGCTCGCAGTATATCATCAAAAGCTAATTGGTTCATGCAGATTGTCATCTATTTGAGGGTGGAAGGCTGGACAGAAATTCAGCTTAATTCACTAAGCCTTATGAAAACATCATCAAATTAGAAGAGTGAGACAAATGGGTTCAGACTCAATTTACGCAGTTTACCATTAAACTAAAAAAACAAATATTAACATCTTTATATCACTAAAATTTCATCCTCGAAATTAAACATCCACAAATTTTGTACTATTAAAGATACTCACTAGCAAACTTTTATTTCATTCCCAAGTACCCAAATGACATGTCCAACTTTCAAAATTAATTTGATCTTTCTACCAAATAAAATTGAATTCCTTAAGAAGTATTTCTTTCCTGTCTCCTTCTTTTTTTTTTTTTTTAATACCTTAACTTCTCACAACACAATCGTCATAAATATCATAGAGTCCATCATATGGATTATGTCATCCATTCTTAAGGTTAGTAACACATCAGGTACTCTTAATTCCTCGATAAGACAGTTCTAAATTCTTGTGAATTAGATATAAGATAGTTTTCTTTCAATGCTCTCTCAACTCTTGAATAGTTGAATGTGCCATTAAGCATTACGACACTTATTTCAATCATCATAACATACTTGGTTTCACTCTTGAATGCTTCAAGCTAACATCAATGAACATTAAGCCAATCATTTAGGATATCTTTCATAATTATCATAATCAACTAATTTAATTTCTTTGAATAATAATGCCATCATTAATCATCAGTATAATTAATTTATCTCCTTCATAATTATCAATAATACCACCATAACCAATCAATTTCTCATGAATAGGTCAGTATATCCTCAATAAATAATGCAATTTAAATGATTCAAATTCTTGAATCGATTATTTTGTTACCAATGATTATCAAAATCATCTATAGATTATGCAATGACCCATGCCATAACATGACCAACTAATTTAAACCCTTCAAATATCTCAAAGTGACTTCACTAATCTAGCTCAGATGGATACCAGACTTATAAGGTTAATCAAGATTAAAAAATGCACTTACCATTCGAAAGACATAATTTGAAATTATAGTAATCTCTCTATGACTTGAAAGTGATAATAGATGTACCCTTAACCATAATCCATAACTGATAATAATCAACATAAAATCATCTCCCTCCTATTTTCTTAACAATAAATAAGCCACATATGGTTGATTGATAATTTATCCATCCTGGACAAAGACATCTACTTAGGAACTATGAAGAAAGGTACAATAAGTATGCACAATAAATTAATGGATATATATCTTGATTTAGGAATCTATTAATAGATGAAAATTCCCATAAAATTCTTTATCAGTGGAGTTTATCATATTCTCATTATTGCTAAAATCTTTCACTTTCTACCATCAAAATATTTGATCATTTATAGCCAAAATCAGTTCTAAAGATTAATAGAGTCTACTGCTCTCAAAAACCTAAACAGTAATTGTCTCAGAATTTAAAATTTTATATTCTTCCTAAATGGTCCATCAAGATATAATATGCAGTCAACTATTTTATTAGCATCAATATCAACCATCTCCACATCTAGCAAATTAACAATCAGTTTTGAACATGCAATATCCATAATAAAGTTCTCTTAGTAAAATTCACTATATATACTTATCCATCCAGACTCAAATTTAGAAAGTACTCAATTGTGATTGATCAAAAAGATGTAGTTAACTATTTCATTCCCAAAATATCATCAATATAAATCATCCATATAACCAGCAGATTAGCTCATAATCTTAAACTTACAATATCAACAATGTAAGTTCTACAAATAAAAATTCATTATATACATCCACATTCAAATTTAGATTTACTAACTCCAAATCCACATATCAACTCAATTGCAATATGGACATAATGATGGTATCTTAGTCATATTAGTCATCAATTGAAATTTTCCACTACTATGTTTATTCCATATATTCATCTATCTTTTATTGCATATCCAATTAAAATTTCATCTCCCATATTATTTAAAGGTCTGAAACTGTTACAAATCATTTCCAACAAGTTTAATGGAGCTAAAACCTCTAGAAGCCCCCTTGACCTCCCCACTGATCAAGGCTACCAGCCAGGGAGCCCACATAATATCATTGGCTTGCGATGGTTCATTCTCAATTTCTATCAAACTTGTAATTCTTGATAAACTTTAAATTTCAAGCTTCCAAAGCATAATTCATGAAATTCCTTGAAAGTCATAATTGTCTCAATGTCATCCAAGTATTTTGCCTAGAGTGTCAATATGCATATGTCCCTAAGGTCATAACCTGGGTCCTATGGGTTATGGGCCCACCATGCTTCCGCTGCATACTCTGATGCTGCATGTCCTGCATAGACTGCGCCATACCCGAGAGAGCTTGAAGCATCTCGGACTGGAATCGCTGGTGCTCAGTTCCTACCGGGTTGGCAGGGGCCATACCTCCAGTAGTTCCTTAACCTAGCGGCTGATCAGCATTACCGGCCAGAGAGTCCTCCTCATACTGTTGACTCCTAGTACGGTGAGCCATAACTATTTTCTATTAAATTAGATGTGGTTAATATCATCATAAGCTAAAGTGTCAGGTTTCTCTAAGTATAATGTCATCAAAATATGTTCTCTACGTGTTATCATGTCAATATGTCTGTGTCCCTAGGGTCATAACCTAAGCTCTGATACCACTAAAGCTGTCATGCCCTAGACCCAAAATTTGGGCTAGGGTGACAACCCGCCGTGTGCCGAGCATGCAAGGCATCCTAAAAATCTTGATATACGATTCAAGTGTGCAATAATTATGAAAACCAACCATAATACAACTGATAGTTATAAGTTTGGGTTTCAAACCCTACAACCAAGTCATGCTAATAAAGTTGGGCTACTACAAGCCCTACACACAAACATCATAAGATTACACCAATTCAATGGTTCTTATTTTATTTATTGAAAGCTCCATCAACTCCGAATATCCATCATCAACCCTGAGGCTCTGAAAAACATTGTGAAGGTTTAATGAGTTTACACTCAATAAGTAAGCCTATTATACAATCATATCATACTTGAATTATATTTAACATGCTATCAACATATGCATTTGTCAACTTAACATAAATTGAACATTTGATAAGTATCAGAATATGCACTCTAGCAAATTCACTGTTTATGAATTATAGATTTTCTATGTGTCCCACGGCCCTGCAATACCTTAATCAGAGCATATCCTCCAGATGCGTGGCCATCAACATCCACAGAACACATCGTACGATGTGTGGGGCCATACCATAACAGAACACACTCTACGATGTATGTAGCCATAAAAATCATACAGAATACATTGTAAGACATGTGGGGCCATACCATAACAGAACACACTCTACGGTGTGTGGCCATAAAAATCAAACAGAACATGTCTACAATATGTGGGGCCATATCATAATAGAATACATCTCCAGTGTATGTGGCCATAAAAATCAAACAGAACACATCTACAATGTGTGGGGCCATAGTAAAGAAGAACCGTGGTGACACATATAAATCTATTTAACATTTTCATCACATGTGCATCATGCATCTGTATTTCACAATATCTTACAGTGGTTTGCACAGTACAAGGAAATGCATATAATCACCTCAATATAAACATGTCGTACAGGCAATCACAATTCTGGCATATACATCAATAAATCATTTCTTACAATATTACCAATCATTATAATCATATAATTGTTCATTTGAAATCCACAGTTCCATGCTACATAGATAATTCAGTTAATTTATAAAATGCATGCAAACTGTATATACTCAAGTATTAATTAAACAATTAAATTGCATAATAGTCTTACTTACCTCCTACGCAAAATCCAAATGATGAACCAACTAATCAGATGTCTGGGCACCTAATAAAATGACCCTTAAGACCCTACCCAAATGTTTGGGCACCTAATAAGATGTCTTACTAATCAATGTACATAATTAATTCACGGAAATCTAATTAATAAAATGACCCTTAAGACCCTACCCAGACTAGTTCATGGGCCCAACTTCGGGCTCGAATATCTCCCACTATACACACCCAATTGGGGAAGTAAAAATACCCCAAGAAATTAGAATTCACCCAGATTCTAGCCATATAATTTTCTTGCTAATCCCAATCCGTTACGGGGCCTAAAAACTAGCCCAAACTCAGCTCGCTGCACGGCCCAAAAGGCCCTGAACCGGCCGGCCCAGCCGGCCTGGTTCAACCTATTCCACCCGATCCCATGTTTCACCGAACAAGGGACGGGAACATGGCCGGCGGCCGGAGCTGCCACCGACCAATTGAGGGTGACCCGGCCACCGGTGGCCGGGCCAGAGCCGGCCGCCGCCACGGTCGGCCACCAAACCTCCTCTCTCTCCCTCAATTTCTCTCATCTTCTTCCACTCTACCACGCGGCAAGATGTTGTGCCGGCGGCACGGCCGACCACCTTGGCTGGCCGGACCTCCACCGGACGCACGCCCAGCGCCGGTGGAGGCGATAGGCCAAAGCTCGGGCCCGGCGAGGCGGCGAGCACGCCGCCGGGCCCAAACCAACCAGCGGAAGGCTTCCGCCACCGCGCGAGAGGAGGGCCAATTGGCCCTCTCTCTCCTCTCTCTCCACCACCACCCCGCCGGATGCCTCCCTCGGTGCCGACGGAGTCATCGGCCAAAACTCAGGCCCGGCAAGGTGGCGAGCACGCCGCCGGGCCTGAACCAAGGGATCGACCGGGTTTCCATCTCTCTGCCTCCCGAGCTCTCTCTGTCTCCCAGTCTCTGTCTCTCTCTCACCCGCTCTCTTTCTCTCTCTCTGGCTCTTTCTCTCTCTCTCTGTCTCACATTCTTCTCTCTCTCTCTCTCTCTCTAGAAGCCAGGGAATTACCTGATGGATGAAGCGCCAGCGTAAAGGAAGAAGTCCTTCTCCTCCTTATTTATTCACCTATGCAGCGCCTCGGATCGAGGGTTTTTCAGAAGGCTAAACGCTTCACCTTGAGTGAAGCGTCAGTCTGGGGAACCCAACAGACTAGAGCTTGGTTCATCTGAACCAAGCCTGGTTCATCTGAACCAAATCTGGTTCGTTTGAACCGGGTACTACACTACCACTACAAAATTTACTAGCTAGGGTCTAGAATATGAAAATGTTATTTTCAAAAGTCAGACCTGTAAGCCTATCTAATCCCCTGGTAGAGACTCCATCTTAGATGTTTCTTTGGTTTTCATGCTTTTGTTCTTTCATTTATTGATTTGGTTTTGATTGCCTTTGCTTTTGAACGGGTTTAATAGATAGGATAGGGCACATCGCATGACAGTCCTGCTAAACAAAGTTAGTCTTGTGCTGACCAAACTAAGTCAAGTCCATGTACGACAAGCTTTCATCAGCCTGAGCTCGGATCAAAATATTTTAGGCCCATGAATAGGTTTAAATGGGTTAAGTAAAATTTAAAATAAATCAGTTCACGGTCTCTGTCACATTTTGTTACGTGGTAAGCACCATAATGAGACCAGAAATTCTGTTTTATGCATGCATGACTTATCTGAAATCCAATTGTCCAAAGAAAAGCCTTCATAATGAGTAAATGAGAAAGACAATTTATAGAATGAGTGACTTATGTTAAATTTTATTGATAAACAAACAATAGTTTTTTTTTAAAGTAAGTAGGATGAAAGAAGAATGTATAATTAAAGAGTATATTTTAAGATATTAGATGAAACCTATTCTTTTTTATATTAAAAAATTGTCCATATATAGTAAAAAGAATTATTATTTTAAACCAAATATTGAATTATCCCTACTAGTATTGTAAACTAAATGACACATTACCTATATGAGACAACTAGACAGCTTGAATCATAATAAATAATATAAGCTTAATGTTAGACCCCTTGAATGAGAGCAAAATAATAGGGATGGATGACAAAGACTTGGAGGGTTAATGCCTGATCATATTTTTCATTCATAAACCAAGATTGGTTACTTGTGGGTTTTAAAACAAATGAATTGCTAAATCTTTAATCTCTCACATGTAATTTAATGTGGTTCATATCACAACACCAACTCAAAGTTTCAATTCTAAAACATAAATCCTTTTCCTTTATTCAACTCAATTTTAACTTATATTTTTGTAAAATGCTAAGATTCGAAGTCTTCTTTTTATCTCTTCCATTGATTTAATTTTTGGTCTACCTTTAAGAGCATAGAAAGGAAGTTGGGGTCAACTAGATGTCAAAGCTAACAACTAAGCCAATCAGATAATAATAAAAAAAGGTACATTATTGAAGGTTGTACCAGCTATCATAGATTGTATCTCGATCCTCTCAAAAGCTTTTTTTTCTTAAGATGGGACGGAGGGAGGGGGTGAATTTTGTTTTGGATCTTCACATATTTGTCATTCAAAAATGATATTGCATGCATACATTTTTTTTGGTATATTTTACACAACCATATATATCTTATAATATGATATGATTATTAATTTATAATATAATATTACTCTACACACATAATATCAAATAGTATGCTATAATATATTAGTATTATATTATAATATGAAAATACATCGTGTAACATATGACAATACAATAGAGCTGCTTTTATTATATATAACTTTTATAATTATATATTAGAATATATGTCATTATATCATAAAGAATATAAAATATTCTATATAAAATAAAAAAATTTAATAAATATTAATATGTTAATATTACATTAATGTTGGTACTTACGAAAGCATATGGAATATAATATTGTCTGCATATTGTAAACTTTCATTGACATGTTATGCTATGCAGGAAGAAAGCTCCTCCACTATCATTCATGGTCTGCATCAAGATTTTCATGCTTGCTTTAATAGGGTAAGTTTAAAATCAAATTTAGATCATTCTATGTTGTTCTAAGTTTACCTTTCATATTTTATTTTGGATATAACATATCCATACTCTTATTTATCTAATACAACAAGATTTCTAATGCATCTTAACCCTTTTTTCCCCTCCTTTTGGTGTGTTCAGCCATGTTGTATGCTTAAATGCATATTCAATTGGTCTTCATTACACAACACCCACAGCAGCAGCGGCAATGGAAAATTTTGTTCCTGTGATTACTTTTATCTTTGTCGTTCTATTTAGGTATGACCTATCACACTATTGAAAAGTTCTGCATTTTTTTATGAATATTGTTACCAGTAATCTTAAAAACATGCATTAAATTTTTTTATGACAGAACACAGACGGTTAAGATAAAAAGTTTTCGAGGCATCGCAAAGTTTTTGGACTAGCACTCTGCCTAGCTGGCATCCTAATATTAGCCTTTTACAAGGGACCCCAGTTGAAATCCTTCAACCATCACCACCTTCTTAGACATGAAATTAGCCAGGCCAATGGAGCTAGCTACCATTCTCTCAAGAGATGTGCCCTGGGGACACTCCTCGTGACAATTTCTACTTCATCCTTGTCTCTATGGATGAAGTAGAGACTATGGACATGACACCGAGACTATGGACATGACACCGAAGATTGCCACCATTTGAAGAGGGCCATTAAAAAGTTTGTCTAGCAGGGCCACTTGGGCAAGTTCGTTCGAGGAAACCTCACTGCCCCGGGTGCGTCGGCACCTCCAGCGCCTCAGATTTGCATCAACAATGCCCCAACGGAAAGAATAATAGCATGATCTCATGAGGGGAGAGCAGCAGCTCGAAGAGCCGACGGAAGGAAGCAAGCTGGCATCAAAATGGGAAGCTTCTCCCCCGCACTCGGAACGCGGACAACTTACGACGGTATTATCAGTAGCTTGCTGATTCTTTAATAAAGTATTATTCAGAATATCTTTGTTTTATCATGCTCTTGGGATGAGTATATTTCTTAGACAGAGATCGGCCCCGCGTCGGCAACAAAGACCGACTCCGCGTCGGCACCAAAGACCGACTCCTTGTCGGCAACAAAGATCGGCTCTGCGTCGATAATAAAGACCGTTTCCGTGTCGGCACCAAAGACCGGCTCCGCGTCGGCACCAAAGACTAGCTCTGCATCGGCAACAAAGACCGGCTCCGCATCGGCACCTAAGACTGGCTCCGTGTCGGCACCCTCAAGCTCAAGACCTGCGGATTCCAATCAATAGAGTTTCCTGGGGCGCAGGTCATCAACCCTGCAGAAGGAGACCAATTTCTTTAAAGAAAGAGGAACCCGATAACTCTCAGTTCTCAGGTCACCCTCCGGGGTTCAAAATACTTCCAGACTCCGCGTTGGGGGAGGATTACTAGCTGCCCTCAGCTAGCCAAAGAAGGCACACAGACGTCCATACGAGGCAGCGCAAGAGGAAAGGGGTTTCCCCACCTAGAAGGAATCACGGTTGAAGTTAACATGAAAGAGCAGACGCCAAGGTAAAAGTTCTACACTCCTCTCGCTTAGCTGATGCGGGGTGCGCAAGCTCAAAGACTGTGGGGGGCATTTGATGGGGCCAGTTGACCCCATGGAGAATTAAAAAAAAAAATTGAATGGCCCACCTCGGCTCCAAGACCGACAGCCCCAAAGGCCGATGGCTCAAAGACCGATGGCTCAAAGGCCGACGGCTCCAAGGCCGATGACCCCAAAGGCCGACACCTCCAAGGCCGATGGCTCCATGACCGATGGCTCCAAGACCGTCGGCCCCAAAGGCCGACACCTCCAAGGCCGACGGCTCTATGACCGACGGCTCCAAGACCGACGGCCCCAAAGACCGATAGCTCCAAGATCGTCGGCCCCAAAGGCCGACACCTCCAAGGCCGACGGCTCCATGACCGATGGCTCCAAGTCCGATGGCCCCAAAGGCCGACACCTCCAAGGCCGATGGCTCCATGACCGACGGCTCCAAGACCGACGGTCCCAAAGGCCGACAGCTCCAAGACCATCGGCCCCAAAGGCTGACACCTCCAAGGCTGATGGCTCCATGACCGACGGCTCCAAGACCGACGGCCCCAAAGGCCGACGGCTCCAAGACCGATGGCCCCAAGGCCGACACCTCCAAGGCCAACGGCTCCATGACCGATGGCTCCAAGACCGATGGCCCCAAAGGCCGACGGCTCCAAGACTGACGGCCCCAAAGGCTGACACCTCCAAGGCCGACTGCTCCATGACCGACGGCTCCAAGACCGACGGCTCCTAGGGCCGTCGGCCCCAAAGACTGATGGCCCCAAAGACCGACACCTCCAAGGCCGACGGCCCCAAAGGCCGATAGCTCCAAGGCCGACGGCTCCAATGGCCGACAGCTCCAAGGCCGATGGCCCCAAGGCCGACACCTCCAAGACCGATGGCCTCAAAGAACGATGGCTCCATGACCGACGGCCCCAAAGGCCGACACCTCCATGACCGACGGCCTCAAAGGCCGGCACCTCCAAGCTAGCCGGCCCCGGCACCTTCCCAGATCAGCCCCAGCATGGCCCTATCAGTTCAGGGTGCCACCTCTCTGATGCACGCCGCATGACAGCGCCAGATTCAGCAACCCACTAGCAACGCCGATGGTAGGACAGGACCCACCTACCCAATAACTGATGGGACGTAGCCCACCAACCAGCCCAGATTCACGTAAGGGCTCAGCAGACAATCTGACTTCACATAATCCCATGTGATCATGCCTGGATCAACCCCTATAAAAAGGTGAATCCACCCAGTAAACAGGTATGCACGATAACCCCCAAAATCGCCATCTCAACTTTCAGGAAGGAATCCCTGCTCTGGAAGACCTCCTTTCTCATACTAAAAAGGGCTCACTCGAGCCCCTCTTCAGCTGTGACCTCAGTCGCTAATTTGGCTATCGGAGGGTCCCACCGGAGACTCCCACCGGTCCAGGGACTTTTCTGCAGGTAGCCTAGTGAAGAAGAGCCGGGAGAAGAGCCTCTGTTCCCGATGTCCATGAAAGATGATTGAGCATCATCAATATATATATGTGTTTTTTTTTTTTCATGGATAATCCTTTGGTTGTCACTCTCAATTTTAAGACATAGACAGGTTGATAAAGCATGAATAACGGGAAGACGTCCGTTCAGATATCAGATGAATCCGGTCTATTTGTTTTTCTCTTACATGAAATCCCTTTCATATCCATAGGTGAAGGGGATGTTGAGATCCAGATCCAAATGCAGCATGTTGGGCAGTAGGAGAGACGGATGGCAGGGATATAGATTCTTGCAAATAAGACAGGATCATCAGGGTGCCCATCGTGAGGCAGTGCACCAGAACTGTGGCCTTGTTTGATTTGATAACGGATGCCAACCTCAGTGGCATTAGATGGTGGTTGGGTAGGGATAGTAGGGGAATTTTATATCGCGGTGGAGGAGGTTGAGATCTAAGGAGGGAGAGAGAGGGTGGGCCATCAATGGTATGACTGTCTCCCTGCTGAAGGACTCGTGCTGGTTGCTCTGCCGCCTTGAGGACTCTGGTAGGCATCCAGGTCGGTTAAGTTGGTCTTCAACTTTGATCCACTGAATTCCTAGGCAACGATATTGTATGCCTTGGCAGTCTCCTCTGTGGTGTCGAACATACCCAACCAAACTCCGTCCTCCCTCAACACCTCTTCCTCAAATGGGATGGATCATATGGAAAAGTCTTACCGCACCGAATGCGATGATGCTGCATCGCATCGGATGATTGGCGCACCGATGCTAGAAGCAGAAAAGATATTTCTGTTATTGGCATATGTGCGTATGCACCATGCTCCAATCATCGAAGCTGATGCACATTAGCTGCACTATTACCGATGCTAAAAGCAGAAAAGATATTTCTATTATTGGCATATGTGCGTATGCACCATGCTCCAATCATCGAAGCTGATGCGCATTAGCTGCACTATTCCTGATGCACAAAGACTTTTCTTAAATTAGATATGCCTGACGTCCATTTTTCATAATTCATGTTTTTATTAGCTTGTCTAGATGCACAAAACTCAGCCCTAAGGTTGTGTTTGGTGCATCGAATGGTAATATGGATTATCTACGTGATAGATTACTAGTAATGTTGATTACTGTATTTGGTATATACAGGTAATACAACAGTAATATTAATATTGATTATTGTATTTGGTATGACAAACAGATTACCAGTCATATAATATTAAATTCTTAAAATATCCTTAAATTAAATTTATTAAAAATTTATATTATTATATATTTGATTTTAAAAATTTTATATTTATAAATGATAATGTTTAAAAAAATGTATTTATAAATAATATTCAAAGCGATCGATAAAGATCAGAAGCTATCGATCGAACAAGTTTTGTTGCATCTGAAAATGACCGTAGGACCACTGGGTGGTGAAGAATCGGGGCCTAACTTCGTGAATCTTTGGCACAGAGATTCCTGCGAGGGGATGCGAGCATAGAGCGATCAAAGAAAGAAAGGTCAATCTTATCAAAAATAATTTATGAGATTATTATATCTATGATAATATGGATAGCCACCCCTTCTTGTGGTAGGTAATCCAAATTATGGATAGCCATTCAAAATAGGTACCAAACGCAAATAAAGTTATTTGGTGGCCCCTTTTTAATTACTGATAATATGAATAAATTACCTGCTACCAAACGCCAAGGATTAGGTTTTTTGCAATCC
>UESW01004580.1:457322-590140 GCA_900491605.1 Calamus simplicifolius | reverse complement strand
GGTCGTGGTCGATCGGGATCAGGGCTTGGATAGATCGCAACCATCGGATCGTCGGCGATCGGATCGATCGCAACGGTCCGAGATCGGTTGTGGCCGATCGGGATCAGGGCTTGGATCGATCACAACCGTCGGATCATCGCCGATCGGACTGATCGCAACGGTCCGAGATCGGTCGTGGCCGATCGGGATTAGGGCTTGGATCGATCGCAACCATCGGATCGTCGCCGATCGGATCGATCGCAACGATCCGAGATTGGTCATGGACGATCGAGATCAGGGCTTGGATCGATCGTAACCATCGGATCATCGGCGATCGAAACGATCGCCACGGTCCAAGATCGGTCATGGCAGATCAGGACCAGGGCTTGGATCAATCGCAACCGTCGGATCGTCGGCGATCGGATCAATCGCCACGGTCCGAGATCGGTCGTGGCCGATCGGGATCAGGGCTTGGATCGATCGCAACCATCGAATCATTGCCGATCGGACCGATCGCAATTATTTTTAGAAAATATAATTTTTATCAATATATAATTATCAAATAAAAATATTACGATGCATTATCGATGCATTTTCTCAGAAAATAAAAATAATTTTCTCAGAGAAAATAAGTTTTAATATTGCGACGCATATATTACGTCGCAATGTTTTTTAAAAAATAAATGTAATAAAAAAAATTAAAAAAAAAAAGATTGCAAGCAATATATGCATCGCAATTATTTTTAGAAAATATAATTTTTATCAAATATAATTATCAGATAAAAATATTGCGATGCATTAGCGATGCATTTTCCCAGAAAATAAAAATAATTTTCTCACCGGACATTGGCGCCAAATTAGCGACTCATTAGCGACGCAATTAGTTGCATCGCTAAGTTTTGCATAAAATATTAAAAAAGGTCAAATTAGCGATGGATTAGCGATGCGTTGTTGCGTCGCTAATCCATAATAAATTTTAAAAAAATAGTGAGTGTTTAGTGACGCAAATTTGCGTCGCTAATCACTACTATATAACCTGGGTCGCCCCCCCCCCCCCCCCCCCCCTCCCCCCCGCTTCTCTTCTTCTTCCTCTTCTTACCCTAACAGCCGCCGTCCCCTCCTCCGGCTCCCCCCATCCTCTCCCCCGGTGCTATGAACCACGGTGGTAGCTCCCCCCACTCCGACGGCGTCCCTTCTCTACCGAGGTAAGCCCCCCCTCCCCCTCATTTTTAAAAAAAAAAAACAATCGTTGTCGGCCGTGGCTTGGCCATGGTGGCCAGGCCAAAAAAAAAATTAACAGGGGGGGTTTTCCCTACCCCCCCTTCGTTGCCGGCCACGGCCACGGCCGTGGCTTTCTTCTCCGGGCACGGCCTCGGTCGTGGCCGTCTTCTCGGCAACGGCCGCTGCCGTGGCCGGCCGTGGCCTGGCCACGGTGGCCAGGCCAACAAAAAAAAAATTAACATGGGGGTTTTCATCACCCCCCCTTCATTGCCGGCCACGCCCACGATCGTGGCCTTCTTCTCCGGGCACGGCCGCTGCCGTGGCCTGGCCACGGTGGCCAGGCCAACAAAAAAAAAATTAACAGGGGGGTTTTCCCTACCCCCCCTTCGTTGCCGGCCACGGCCACGGCCGTGGCCTTCTTTTCCATGCACGGCCTCGGTCGTGGCCATCTTCTCCGGCCACGCCCACAGCCGTGGCCGGCTGTGGCCTGGCCACGGTGGCCAGGCCACAAAAAAAAAATCACAGCACTATAACCTTTAGACCCGTTTGAGAATTTGTAAGACTTAGTCTTGCAAATTCTCAAATTGTCCTGGTGGACAGTTTGAGAATATTTTTTGCGATATGTTAGTCTGCTATTAATCATCGTTGGTTGAGATTGCGGTTTGTATTTGCTCATGCGTTCTCCTAGTGTGGCATATATGCCACACATTTAGGAGAACATATGGGGAAATGCTGCTGAAATTTCAACGTAAACCATCGATGATAATTAATAGCAGAATAACATATCACAAAAATATTCTTGAATGGGATAGGGCCTCACCTTTTAGACATGGAGTGAAGGTGGAATTAATTTAGGACACTTGATTTCTTGTGAAGTCCGATGATTGAATGAACCGCAATGCGGCCCTGCCCGAACCCAATCCCTAGCATTAGTTGAGTAAAAGAAATAATTTAGTTATATATGTACTAATGCTAATATAGTTTTATATTATGGTTTCCTTTAATGGTTTACCAGAAATTGTATAAATCGGTCAAAAATGAGCGGGGCTCGCTCGTGGATGTATGCAAGGATAAAAGATGGCTTGCTTAATCCAGATTTTCTGAATGGATTGGAAGAATTTATCGCATTTGCATGTAGCCAACCTGAATGGATGGATGGGCCTAGGATTAGGTGCCCATGCAACTTCCACAGTGTCAGAATAAAGCCTACAGAGATGTTGAAACTGTTAAGGTGCATTTGTGTAAAAAGGGGTTTGTTCCTGATTACGATGTTTGGTACTGTCATGGTGAACCGAAGGAAATTCCGGTAGCTGTTACAAGCCAACAAGTGTCAATTCCGAAGATGAACCATTTGTGAATTTAAACACATATGAAGAAATGGTGATGAATGCATTGGGTAATGAATTCAATCAGAATGCATTTATGGAAGAACCAAATCCAGATGCACAGCAATTTTATGATATGTTACGTGCTGCAAATCAAGAATTGTATCCTGGTTGTGAGGGTCATTCCCAATTGTCTACGGCTGCTCAGTTGTTGAATATTAAGGTAGAACATCGATTATCAGAAAAGGCATTCAATTCTGTAGCTGGGTTAATCAAAGAAATTTTGCCAAATGATAATGTTGCAGCAGACAGTTTTTACTCAACGAAGAAGTTATTGCGTGGGCTTGGGCTCCCAGTAATAAGATCGATTGTTGCTTGAACAATTGTATGATATATTGGGGTGAAGACTCAGAGCTGAGATGGTGTAAGATTTGTGGGCAATCGAGGTACAAAAATAGCGAAGGGGGAGTCAGTACAAGTAGGAGGAAAAGTATGCCTTACAAGAGGATGCATTACTTTCCTCTTACCCCACGCCTGCAGAGATTATACAGATCTGAGGCTACAGCTGCTGATATGAGATGGCATGCCGAACATGAATCTAAAGAGGATGAAATGCGGCATCCATCAGATTCAAAGGCTTGGAAGCATTTCAATGAAAATCATCCTGATTTCGCTGAAGATATAAGGAATGTGAGATTAGGTCTTTGTACCGATGGCTTCCAACCATTTGGTCAAGCGGGGCAACAGTATTCATATTGGCCTGTGATACTGACTGTATATAACCTTCCTCCATGGAAGTGCATGAAAGATACTGCAATGTTTTTAACAGTTTTGGTTCCAGGACCATCAAATCCAAAGGAAAAGATTGATGTCTTCCTGCAACCGTTGGTGGCCGAATTAAAAATGTTGTGGGAAACAGGAGTCGTAGCCTACGACATTTCTATGAAACAGAATTTCATCATGAGAGCTGCTTTGATGTGGACAATAAGTGACTTCCCGGCATATGCAATGTTGTCTGGTTGGAGCACTGCTGGACGTCTGGCATGCCCTCATTGCATGTATGATTCGGATGCATTTACATTGCAGAAGAGTGGTAAGCAGTCATGGTTTGATAATCATAGGAAGTTCTTGCCCCAAATCATCCTTACAGGCGTAACTTGATCGCCTTCCGGAAGAACAAAGCAGTCACAAAATTTGCCGAACCGGTTAGGTCTGGCACGGATATATTTGATACTATAGAGCATTTGGGGTTGAGGTATGCTTGGGAACCAGATGCAGATAGAATAAATGGCCGTATATGTAAAGAACATAACTGGAAGAAGTGGAGTATATTTTGGGATTTGCCTTATTGGAGCACAAATCTCATCCGGCACAACTTGGATGTTATGCATATCGAGAAAAATTTCTTGATAACATATTTAACACGGTGCTAAACATCTCGGGAAAAACCAAAGATACTGCAAAGTCAAGAGAAGAACTTAATCAGTATTGCAGAAGAGGTGATTTGAGGAGGAGTGCCGATGGGACCTATCCTAAAGCCTGTTACACTCTTGACAGAAATTCACGAGAAGTTTTATGTAACTGGCTTAGAGGGTTAAAATTTCCAGAATGTTATGCCTCAAATATCGGTAAGTGTGTGGACTTGCATAAGCTCAAGTTGTTCGGCATGAAGAGTCACGACTGCCATGTTTTCATGCAACGATTATTGCCTATAGCTTTTAGTGAGTTGCTTCCATAACATGTCTGGAAGGCATTGACATAGCTCAGCTTGTTCTTCAAGGAGTTGTCTGCCACAGTCATTACTGTTGACCCAATTGATGATTTTGATGATTAACAAAACTATTTGAGTATAACAATTGAAGGCTCTAATGATTTTGATAAAGTGTTTCAGATTATAAGTCGATTGAATGATCAAAATCAGGAGATAAATCATGTTCTGGATCGAATCTAATGTCTAGGAAAACTCCGAGAATCACAGAGCCGACTCCAGGATCTGGCACGGATGTTAGAGTCGACTCCAAGACTGTTAGAGCCGACTCTCATAGAAGAAACAGAACGTTGATTTTTCTGGCCCCGATTTAGAGTCGACTCCGGGTATATTAGAGTCGACTCCAGAAAAGTTTCTTGTCGACCCCAGAAAAGTCAGAGATGACTCCAGAAATAACGGATTAAAGTGTTTCGAGTTAGAGCCGACTCCAGAAAAGTTAGAGTCGACTCCAACCCACTTGGAACGAAAAATCAAATTACCAGATCAGCTCTAACGATAATATTTCTATTTTACTTTATTTCTAACGGATATTTTATTACAAGGTACACTCCAACGGATAGTTTTCTTCCTAAAATGGCTTAAAAGAAATCTATAAAAAGGGAAGACTAGCATTCAAAAAGAAAAAAATGAAAAACGGAAAAACAGAGAAACAAATAGAGAAATCCCAATCCAAAAATCCGAAAAAGAGAGAGCCTGAATCTCAAGAGAAAAACCTTCTAGCTCAAATCCACTCCACTCCAAAAAGCTCAAGAGGAATCCAAGGCATTCAAATCAAAGTTTTGGTGGATTTCCCAAATTGGAGAAAGAGGATAAGTTTTTTGCTTTTCAACCCTTCTCAACTGCTTCAACTGTGAAGAATCGGAGCTGAGGCTTGATTCAACCCAGCAAGGAGAAGAAGAAAAGAAGAAAAGAAGAAAATCTCAAAAGCCAACCAACTACAAATCAGGCTTTTCTAAACCTTGTTATTCTATTTGATTATTTACTCATTGAGGAGCTGTGTATTTGAAAAATACTATTTCTTTTGTTTGTGTCTAGTTCAATCTGGGGGATTGAACTAGTGGAGGTAGTCTTACCTCGGTACAAGCTTGGCATAGCTTGTGTTAGGGTTTTCATGCTGGTGAGCCCGGAAAACCGGCTGGGTTCGTTGTGATCCCGGAAAAACAACAAGTTTGAGTTGTGAGCTTGTAAAACAACTCTGCTGTAATCAAGGAAGATTATAGTGTGGACCCAAGTGAATCTTGGGAGTGGACGTAGGTGTTGGATACACCGAACCACTATAAACTCTCTGTGTTTGCCGTGTCTCCTTTATCTCTATCTCTATCTCTATCTTACTGATTGCATTTTGTTTTTGCATCTGCATTCACTTCGACACATACTAAGCAAACAAATATTTCAAAAAGGTTTAAATTTTTAAAGAATCCAATTCACCCCCCCCCCCTCTTGGGTTGTCATCTGGGCCAACAATTGGTATCAGAGCAAGTGCTCATTAGATTTTGATCACACGATCAAGAGCTAAAGATCCAAATGGCAACTCAAGTTGGATCATTTGCTGAAGGTCATTCTACGAATAGACCTCCTTTGTTTAATGGTTCAAATTATTCTTATTGGAAAGCAAGAATGAGGATATTCATTCAAGCTTCTGATTATGAATTATGGGATGTTATAATTAATGGACCTAGTACACCCACACATGTTATTGATGGCACTATTGTTCCTAGGCCCGAAAGGGATTGGAATGATAATGATAGAAAAATGGCACAGCTCAATGCTAAGGCCATGAATGTCTTATATTGCTCCTTAGATGCTAATAATTTAATAGAATCTCCACTTGTAATTCCACAAAGGAGATTTGGGATAGATTAGAGGTTACCCATGAGGGTACCAACCAAGTAAAAGAATCCAAAATTAATATTCTTGTTCATAAATATGAGTTGTTTAGCATGGAACAATCTGAAACCATTGCATGCATGTATACTAGATTTACAAATATTGTTAATGGTTTGAAAAGTCTTGGTAAGACATATACTAACTCAGAACTTGTTCAAAAAATTCTTAGGTCATTACCAAGATCATGGGAAGCAAAAATGACAGCAATCCAAGAAGCAAAGGACCTCAACACTTTACCCTTAGAGGAGCTTCTAGGATCACTTATGACCCATGAGCTGACTATGAAGCAGCATGTAGAGGAGGACACAAAGAAGAAGAAATGATTGCCCTCAAAGCTGCAAAAGAAGAAGAGAGCAGCAGCAATGATGATGATGATGATGATGATGAGCTCTCTTAGCCAAAAAGTTTAAAAGATTCATGAGGAGAAAGAAACCCTTCCACAAGAAGAAATTTGGAGCAAAGTGGGAAGGAGAAAAGGATAAGAACAAGGACAAGGACAAAGAAAAAGAGAAAGACCCCTTGACTTGCTATGAGTGTAACAAACCGGGGCACTTTAGGAATGAATGTCCAAAATTGAAGAAAGCCTACAAAAAGAAAAGAAGGCTTATGTAGTGACTTGGAGTGATAGCGAAGAAACTTCTTCCGAAGAAGAAGAATAAAAGGAAGTCGCAAATGTATATTTTATGGCGGACGACAATGATGAGGTAAGTTCCGATAACCCTTGCGATGAGTTTGCTTTTGATGAACTATTTGATGCTTTTAATGAACTTGTCGGGGATTTCAAGGTTTTGAAAAAGAAATACAAGATTTTGAAAAATAAAAATTTAACTTTCATTAAAGAAAAGGAAAATCTTAATAATGAAGTTAAGAAACTTAAATCTGAAAATGAGATTTTAGTAAAAGAAAAAGAATTAATTTCAAATGAAAATGATAAACTAAGGAAAGAGGTTGAAAAACATAAGAACATAGTTGATAAGTTTACCTTAAGCTCAACTAAATTAGACATGTTATTAAATAGTCAAAAAGCAGTTTTTGACAAAGCCGGATTAGGGTATAACACTTTAAGAAAACAAAAATCACTGAAAAATATTTTTGTGCGTGTTGGCCAAAGTAATTTTACATGCTTTAAATGTAATCAAAAAGGACACAAATCTTATGAATGTAAAATTCTAAAACCTAATAAAAACTTAAATATTAAAGGAAAGAAAATATGGGTTTGGAAAGGAACAATATTTGTTGCTACTAACCATGAAGGACCCAAGAAAGCTTGGGTACCTAAACATAAAGTTTGATTTCATTGCAGGAATGTCTTGTGGCCAAGAGATCAAAGAGAAAGTGGTATCTTGATAGTGGCTGCTTAAGACATATGACGGGTGACAAAGAAGAATTCATCACCCTTGAAGAAAAGAAAGGAGGAGTTGTTACATTTGGCGACAATGGCAAAGGCCAAATCTTGGGGTTTGGTAACATTCAAATAACTCCCTCCACATATATTGAAAATGTACTTTATGTTGATGGTTTAAAGCATAACTTAATTAGTATAAGCCAATTATGTGACAAAGGTTTTAAAGTATCATTTGAATCTTCTATATGCACTGTAGCTAATCCCATTGATAATAGCATTGTTTTTATTGGAAATAGAAATGGCAATGTATATGATTGACTTAGATAATTTGTCTACTAATAATCATTGCTTAGTTGCTAATAATGCTAATATGAATGAGATTGGTTGGTTGTGGCATCGAAGATTAGGTCACGCAAGCACACACCTGATTTCAAAACTAATTAGAATGGATTTAGTAAAAGGACTACCTAAAATAGATTTTGAAAATAACAAAATATGTGATGCATGTCAGTTTGGAAAACAAACAAGAAGTTCTTTTAAATCTAAAAATGTTGTTTCAACTTCTAGGCCATTAGAGCTACTTCACATGGACCTTTTTGGACCAACTAGAACCACAAGTCTAGGAGGAAAGAAATATGGTCTTGTGATATATAGTAGATTACTCTAGATTCACTTGGGTAATGTTTTTAGCTCACAAAGATGAGACTTTCTCGATATTCATGAAATTCTTCAAGAAAGTCACAAATGAAAAAAATACTACCATAGTGTCTCTAAGAAGTGATCATGAAACTGAATTTGAAAATCACTTATTTGAAAGTTTTTGCAATGAAAATGGTATTAATCATAATTTTTTTGCACCAAGAACCCCTTAATAAAATGGAGTAATTGAAAGGAAAAATAGAACTTTAGAAGACATGGCCCGTACCATGCTATGTGAAAGTAAACTCCCGAAATACTTTTGGGCGGAAGCGATTAACACATAATGTTACATCCTAAATAGAGCATTAATAAGACCTATTTTAAAGAAAACACCTTACGAATTATGGCATGATAGAAAACCCAACATTAAATATTTTCATGCATTTGGTTGTAAATGTTTTATTCATAATAATGGTAAAAATAACTTAGGTAAATTTGATGCAAAATCTGATGAAGGAATATTCTTAGGTTATTCAACAACTAGTAAAGCATATAGAGTGTTCAATAAAGGAAGTTTAATTGTTGAAGAATCCATTCATGTAGTTTTTGATGAATCTTTAGCAACTCGTTCCGAATAATTTGATGATGAAGAAGATACAAACTTAATTGAAAAAGATCTTGAAAATTTAAATATTGATGTATCTTTAGATCATGAGCAAGACGCTAAAGATAATGATTCACCTAAGGATGATGATACTAACACTAATCATAATGATGTAGATCTACCTAGGGATTGGAGATATGCTTATAGTCACCCTAAGGAATTGATTATAGGTGATCCATCTCAAGGAATAAGAACTAGATCATCTATGAGAAATATTAGTAATCATCTTGCATTTGTATCACAAATTGAACCTAAATCTATTGAAGAAGCTGAAAAAGATAATAATTGGATGCTAGCTATGCAAGAAGAATTAAACCAATTCACTAGAAATAATGTATGGACATTAGTGGAAAGACCTAAAGATCATTCTGTTATAGGATCAAAATGGGTTTTTAGAAATAAACTAGATGAAAATGGCATAGTAATTAGAAACAAAGCTAGATTAGTTGCAAAAGGATATAATCAAGAAGAAGGTATTGATTTTGATGAAACCTTTGCACCTGTAGCTAGATTAGAAGCCATTAGGCTATTACTAGCATTTGCATGTCACATGAACATTAATTTATTTCAAATGGATGTCAAAAGTGCATTTTTAAATGGATTAATAAATGAAGAAGTATTTGTGGAACAACCACCGGGATTTGAAGATCATGAATTTCCAAATCACGTTTTTAAATTGCACAAAGCTTTATATGGATTGAAACAAGCACCTAGAGCTTGGTATGATAGACTAAGTAAATTTTTGATTGAAAATGATTTAAAAGAGGAAATGTTGATAAAACATTATTTTTAAAAAGAAAAGATAAAGATTTACTTGTAGTTCAAATTTATGTTGATGACATTGTATTTGGTGCTACTAACAATCTTCTATGTCAAGAGTTTGCTAAGTTAATGCAGGGAGAATTTGAAATGAGCATGATGGGAGAACTCAATTTCTTCCTTGGACTTCAAATCAAACAAAGCAAAGAGGGAATCTTTATCAACCAAACAAAGTACACAAAAGAAATTCTAAAGAAGTTTGGTATGGAATCAATCAAACCCCTCGGAACACCAATGAGTCCTTCATGCAAGCTGGACAAAGATGAAGAAGGTAAGAAGGTTGATCAAAAATTTTATCAAGGTATAATCGGATCCCTACTTTACTTAACTGCAAGTAGACCCGACATAATGTTTGTTGTTTGCTTATGTGCTAGATTTCAGTTTGAACCTAAAGAATCACATTTAATTGCTGTTAAAAGAATACTAAGATACTTAAGTAGAACAAAAAATGTAGGTTTATGGTATTCTAGAGACTCAACATTAAATCTGATTGCTTATTCTGATTCTGATTATGCTGGATGAAAGTTAGATAGAAAAAGCACAAGTGGTGTATGCCAATTCTTAGGAAGTAACTTAATCTCATGGTTTAGAAAAAAGCAAAATTCGGTTGCATTATCTACTGCTGAAGCAGAATATGTTGTAGCTGGAAGTTGCTGTGCTCAAATCCTATGGATTAAGAGACAACTTGAAGACTATGGTATCACACTTGATAAGACACCTATAAGATGTGATAATACAAGTGCAATCAATCTAACTAAAAATCCAATTCAACACTCAAGAACAAAGCATATTGAAATTAGATATCACTTTATAAGAGAACATGTTGCCAATAATGAAATTTGTCTTGATTATGTGAATACTGAAGAACAACTGGCAGATATATTTACAAAACCCTTAAGTGAAGAGAGATTTTGTTATCTTAGAGGAGAATTAGGAGTTTGTGATCCTTTGGAATAGTTTTCTGAAACTCTTAAGGACATCTATCTAGATTTCATCAATTTCTGGAAAAATCTCGATATTCAATAAGAAAATCTATCTAGATATTGATTCATTATTTCCCCAATTGCTAAGGAACATTTATCTAGAATTTGATGATTAATTTGAATAGTTTCAGATCCTTGAAACTTGATTTTTTATCTCTGAAACTGTTAGAGTCGACTCTGACAGTTTGTGGAGTTGACACCTTGGTTTTGATGTTCTGTCTAAGCAATTAGAGCCGACTCTGGCTTTTGTAGAGCCGACTCTAATTCGAGCGCTGACAGACTTTCTGGTTCGGAGCCGACACCCAGTTTTCGGGAGTCGACTCTAGGTCGAACTAGGTCAAAAATAAAAAGGCGGAGTCGACCCCAAATCATTCCATCCGTCTCCCAAAACCTCTCCAAGAAGTTCCAAAGCCCTTCCAACTTCCCCAATCTTCTCAAAGCCTTTGATTTTCCAATCTTCTCAATGGCACCTAAGAGACGCGGTTTCGTCGGTGGAGCATCAGTTCCCACGAGGCGACGCATAATTCGGAGGCAACCCTCGCCATCCTCCTCTTCGGTCACTCAAGAAGATTCCCCTCCTTCACCCTCTTCACCCAAAGTTGATCAATTAGCTGGTAAGACTATTACAACTGGTAGGAAGGTCAATTTTGATTTCTTTGAGTCGGAAGGCTTCACAATAGGAAGATGTTTGAAAGAAATGGGGTGGGAAAAGATTTGCTCATTAGATATCCCCACTTATCCAGCCTTAGTGAGAGAGTTTTACAATGGTTTAAGTAGAGGAGAAGGCGGTTTAATCAGTATGGTAAGAGGAACAAGAGTTACAATAACCGCTGAAATACTTGGAAATTTGTTGGAAATGCCCACAATCGGTATTATGGAATATCAACATGATGATAGAAGTGGAGCATTGACAAGAATGTTAGGGAGGGATGTAACCGAGTTTGAGGAAATCCTTGCAAATCAATTAAATCTGGAACTCAGGTTACTACACAACATTTGTGGAAGAATCTTATTTTCCAAAATTGATAGATTTGAGTACGTCTCGGAGCGAGACATTCTTTTGATGGATTGTATAATTACTGGAAGGCCAGTCAACTTAGCTGGCATGATGATTAGATATATGGCAGAGGCTGCTACAAAGAAAAGATCTACACTGCCATATGGTATGATTTTGACATTAATCTTTAGAAGCCAAGGTGTGCTAATTATGAAGAATGAACCCCTAAGGAAATTAAGGCACACTGACTATTATAGTATTTCTACTATTCATCGGATGGGCTTCAAGAAGTTAAATGGTATATGGATGAAAGGAGGACGAGAAGAAAGAGCTGAGAGAGATAGAGCTGAAGAGGCCAGAGTAGAAGATATCCCTGGACCATCCACTGCGGGACCATCAGTTCCTGATCCATTTATTACGGGACCATCTACAGCTGGACCTTCAGAGGCCAGACCGAGCACAGTTCTCTCCTCCTCCACATCAATCTATTGCTGCTTCCGGGAGATTCTCTGATGAACAGATTGGTCAGTTAAGAGTTTTGCTTGCTGAATATGATAGTCAGAGATCTCATGAGATTAATCAATTAAAAGAAGACTTTAATCAGTTGAAAGAAGAACTTAACTCGAGACTGGACATGATCTCCTTTTCCATAAGCAATTATGTTGAATCCTTTGGTGCTGAACTTCACAAAATATTTGAAAGGATGGAAGGCATTGCTGATGGCTCGGGATCTTATGTTCATGCAACTGGTCAACTAAAGAAGGACATTGACCTTGCAGTCTCACAGATTGAAGCTTGTCTTGAAAATTTTAAGAAATCTCAAAAAGATGATGTAATGGAAATCATAGGTCACTTGAAGAAAATTGTATTCAAACATATCTGACTTTGATTTTGATAGTTTGTATTTAGGAATATCTAATGTATTTCATTTTGGAATGTACATGAATCAACTTATGTAATGTTTCTTACTTATGAAATGCAATTTCACATTTTCAAATATTGACTGCTTGAATCCCTATGTCTTATTGAACCTACAATTTTTCTCTAATAACTTTCTTTATCTAATACTCTCCTTATTGCTGATAACAAAAAAGGGGGAGAGATGGTTGAATATGCAAAAAAAAGAGAGACTTGAAATTTTAATGAAAGATGGTTGAATATGCAAAAAGAAAAAAGAAAGGGGGAGAAATGATTGTTTATGCAAAAAGAAAGAGACTTAAAATTTTGATTAGTTCAATTAAAATTCGATTTTTATATATAGGGGGAGCTATTCAATGCAGGGGGAGCTTAACAACAAGCTTAATTGCAATTTTCTGCACATTTAGTTTAAATGTTCATAATTGATGGCTTGTATTGAACTCATGCACAATTTTAAAAGTTCACTTTGAATATTGGCATCAAATCCTTCATTAAAAATGTTTTAAGTTTTAAAATAACTATAATCTTTAGTTCGAATGAATTTTTGAATGCATATACTCAAAGTTTTTGTTACCATCAAAAAGGGGGAGATTATTGACCCAATTGATGATTTTGATGATTAACAAAACTATTTGAGTATAACAATTGAAGGCTCTAATGATTTTGATGAAGTGTTTCAGATTATAAGTCGATTGAATGATCAAAATCAGGAGATAAATCGTGTTCTGGATCGAATCTAATGTCTAGGTAAGATTGCAGACATTAGAGTTGACTCCGAGAATCATAGAGCCGACTCCAGGATCTGGCACGGATGTTAGAGTCGACTCCAAGACTGTTAGAGCCGACTCTCACAGAAGAAACAGAACGTTGATTTTTCTGGCCCCGATTTAGAGTCGACTCCGGGTATATTAGAGTCGACTCCAGAAAAGTTTCTTGTCGACCCCAGAAAAGTCAGAGACGACTCCAGAAATAACGGATTAAAGTGTTTCGAGTTAGAGCCGACTCCAGAAAAGTTAGAGTCGACTCCAACCCACCTGGAACGAAAAATCAAATTGCCAGATCAGCTCTAACGGTAATATTTCTATTTTACTTTATTTCTAACGGATATATTTTGTTACAAGGTACACTCCAACAGATTGTTTTCTTCCTAAAATGGCTTGAAAGAAATCTATAAAAAGGGAAGACTAGCATTCAAAAAGAAAAAAATGAAAAACGGAAAAACAGAGAAACAAATAGAGAAATCCCAATCTAAAAATCCGAAAAAGAGAGAGCCTGAATCTCAAGAGAAAAACCTTCTAGCTCAAATCCACTCCACTCCAAAAAGCTCAAGAGGAATCCAAGGCATTCAAATCAAAGTTTTGGTGGATTTCCCAAATTGGAGAAAGAGGATAAGTTTCTTGCTTTTCAACCCTTCTCAACTGCTTCAACTGTGAAGAATCGGAGCTGAGGCTTGATTCAACCCAGTAAGGAGAAGAAGAAAAGAAGAAAAGAAGAAAAGCTCAAAAGCCAACCAACTACAAATCAGGCTTTTCTAAACCTTGTTATTCTATTTGATTATTTGCTCATTAAGGAGCTGTGTATTTGAAAAACACTATTTCTTTTGTTTGTGTCTAGTTCAATCTGGGGGATTGAACTAGTGGAGGTAGTCTTACCTCTGTACAAGCTTGGCATAGCTTGTGTTAGGGTTTTCGTGCTGGTGAGCCCGAAAAACCGGCTGGGTTCGTTGTGATCTCGGAAAAATAACAAGTTTGAGTTGTGAGCTTGTAAAACAACTTTGCTGTAATCAAGGAAGATTATAGTGTGGACCCAAGTGAATCTTGGGAGTGGACGTAGGTGTTGGATACACCGAACCACTATAAACTCTCTGTGTTTGCCGTGTCTCCTTTATCTCTATCTCTATCTCTATCTTACAGATTGCATTTTGTTGTTGCATCTGCATTCACTTCCACACATACTAAGCAAACAAATATTTCAAAAAGGTTTAAATTTTTAAAGAACCCAATTCACCCCCCCCCCCCCCCTCTTGGGTTGTCATCTGGGCCAACAATTACTTCTGCATCCATGGCAAGGCTTGAGGAGGAAATTCCAATTATTTTATGCAAGCTGGAGCGAATATTTCCTCCAGTTTTTTTGACTCAATGGAGCATTTACCGGTTCACTTGCCATACGAAGCGAGCATAGCTGGTCCCGTGCAGTATCGCTGGATGTATCCTTTCGAGAGGTAAATATCTATCAGACATATTGACATTTCAAATATTATTTCATTGCGAGAAAATTGGTTATTTTTTTGTCTTTACAGGTACTTAAGAAGTTAAAAAATAATGTGCGTAATAAGGCAAGGGTTGAAGGTTCTATATGCAATGCACACTTGGTCGAAGAAGTTTCAGCTTTTGCCTCGCATTACTTTGAGGGTCACGTCCACACGAGGAGCCAAAATCTTGGTCGTAACGATGACGTATGTGTGGACGAAGGAGAACCTAATGACGGTAGAATATCAATTTTTAAAGGTATCGGCCGTTCATTTGGGGGCAGAAGTCAAGAAATCTTAGCGATATGGAGTATAATGCAGCACATTATTACATCCTAATGAACTGTAGAGAAGTCGATCCATATATTGAGTAAGTGTATACTTCAATGCTTAATTGGAACTTCTAATTTAAATTACAATATACCATAATATTTAATTGCTAACATAAGTTTTAATCATTATCATCCCATAAGGATGTATTGTGATAGACAACGACAGATGAATCCCGACATCAGTCAAGTTGCAATTGGGCAGAAGTTAGAAACGGAGTTCGCTTACTGGTTTTATGAATTTGTGAGTAGTATCACTCAATCAATTTCAATAATGGCTTTTATTTTTTGAATTGGTTGTGAATAGCTTATTAATTTATAGGTAAACGGTCCATGGCCACAACCGATAATATTTTCATTAAATGTCTATCGCAATGGCCATTGAAGACCGTAACAACCTCTACTGGCTATTTTGTTAATGGGTACAAATTTCAGATTGAACGATTAGCAGCTTCAAGAGGCACGCAGAACTGGGGCGTGTGTGTTAAAGGAGAAAGTGTTGGAGCAAATATGCAGGATTATTATGGAAAGTTAGTAGAGGTGGTTGAAGTTGAATATCCCGGTTGGCCTATGAAACGAACCGTATTGTTTCGTTGTGATTGGTTCGATCCGACAGTTCCTGTGGGCAAAAGGGTTCATAACGACTACAATTTGGTTGAAGTGAACCATCGACGAAGATTGCAGAAATATGACCCATTCATCCTTGCATCCCAAGCTCAGCAAGTGTTTTACTGCGGATATCCAAGTTTGCGCAACGACAAGCGAGATTGGTGGGCTGTTTCTAAAATCGTCCCACGTTCAACAATCGTATTAGAGGAGAGTTCATCAAGTCAATCAGCCGAGTGCCCTGCATTTCAAGAGGATGAGATGGAAATGCATGCAATTGAGGACGACACAAAGGCTCCTGAAACATCACTTAGAGATCCAAATGGTGATGTCCAAGAAATTGCGGATGCAAATGTTCGGTTTCCTTCCGATGATAATGAAACTGAATCGCAGTCCGATACGGCATCGGATGTTGAACCAACATTTCACGAAACAAATGACACCGATTAAACATAGAGGTTTTTTTAAATTCAATTTTTTTTATAAGTGTTATTTTTACATAGTCAATCATTAATCGTAATTTAATTCATGAATCTTTAGTATTTTCAGTATGATGGGCAGAGGTAGATCTACCGACGACGGATGGAGTGAGCAGGGACGTAGCCCTGCCGCATCAGATCACATGAGCTTTGGAGATGGAGAGTTTCGATCTCCACACATCGCACAGCCTTCGATCTCTCCAGCAGTCGGCGGTGATCCTGCATTGGTATTACCATCCAGCCGATCGGCACAGACCTCCGAGAGTTCTTCCACCGTCGGCCGCACTGTACTTCGACTTGATGCTCATGGGCTGTAAGTATATACTAATTAAAATATATGTTTATGTTTTAAGTCAATTACTTATAAACATGCATTTTTTTAACAGATTTATTGAGCAGCATCATGTATCCAGCCACATCAGCTCCATATTTCAGAGGCGTGCAGATCCCAGTGGCTACGATTGGCGCCACGTATCTGCAGCCACGAGGGAGTTTTATTTTTCAGAGTTTCAGGTAAACTTATTAAATACAATTTATCACTGATATAAAATTTCTTAATCTTAATAAATTCTGAAACTAACTGTTTATTTTAATGCAAAAAAAGTTTACGTGGGACCCTGCCAGCCATGATGCCATTAGGGCAGCATGGGAGGCTCTTACGGGACGCCGATACTCCGACATGCTTCATCGTTGGAGGTCATCGGGTCAGCGTCCTGCGCATGTGCCAGAGGGTATTTGGCACGAGTGGCAGCAGGCCTGGCAGTCCGATGGCTGGCGCAGGAGGTCCGCATCAGCCAGCACGAACCGCCGATCTGAGAAGGGCGGTCCTGGCACGGGTCTCTCCCGCCACACTTCGGGCTCCATTTCGATTCAGGAGCACAGACGCGTATGGTAAGAAAACATAAATAATTTAATTACTAATTTAGTTATTTATAAATATTTACTTTAATATCAATTTTTTGTTGTTATAGTCTGAGCAGGAGGGCGGAGATCCTGGTGAGTTTCGTCTATTCAGGGCGACACACACCAGGAGGGACGGTTCCTGGGTCGATACACGATCACGGGAGGTTGCGGTAAGAAATTAGCTTTATGTTGTATCTGTTTAATTTCTAAAATTTTATTTAGAGAAATTTATTGATTCATTTATTGTTGATTTTATAATTCAAAGACACGAGTCGAGGAGCTTCACTCCAGGCATCGCAGGTCGACTCTACTGATGGGGAGACGCCCGTCGAACTCTCAGCAGAGGAGAGTCGACGTGTGTTTTTGGAGGCTGTTGGTGCCCAGCCACGAGACCGCAGGGTCTATGGTCTGGGCACTAGAGCTTCTGCATATTTTCCCATCAGGCCTCCAGCTCGCGATATTCTGGTGATATTCCTGCCGAGCGTTTAGACGATATTCGAAGATCTTTCACGGAGGAGGTTTGTCAGGATGTTCGACAGGACGTTCAGCAGGAGGTTCGACAGGAGTTTGAGCACGAGTTCGAGCAGCGTACGGGAGGCCTTCAGCAGGAGCTTGCAGACGTGCGAGAGCAGATGCGTCATTTGCAGGATATGGTTAGCCGCTTGTCGCAGGGTTTCCAGCCTCCACGTGATCGTGTCAGATTCTTGATGTATTTTTTTTTACTTTTATATTTTGTACATAAAAACTTCAAAATTTTAATATATTAATTATTTTTGAAATTGAATGATAATGTTTGGATCAATATGAGTGAAGAATGTTTCGATCAATATTTAAATGCAATGAAATTGTATTAACCGTTTTAATTTTTAATATTTTATTTTTAAAAAAAATTAATTAGCGACGCATTAGCGATTAAAATTGCATCGCTAATATTTTCAAAATATTATTATTAAATATTGCGACGCAATGACCTGGCGTCGCAATATTTTAAAAAAAAATTAATTAGCGATGCATTAGCGACTTAAATTACGTTGCTAATATATCTAAAATATTATTATTAAATATTGTGACGCAATGACCTGGCATCGCAATATTTTTAAAAAAATTTAATTAGCGATGCATTAGCGACTCAAATTGAGTCGCTAATATATCTAAAATATTATTATTAAATATTACGATGCAACTAAATGTATCGCAATATTGCGACGCAATTGAGTGTGTCACAATATTTAATAATAATATTAAATATTAAATATTAGTTTTAAAATTAGCGACGCATTTAGGATGCGTCGCAATATTGCGACGCATTTAGTTGTGTTGCAATATATTGCGACGCATTTGTGCATCGCTGTTAAGCGACGCAATTGCGACAAATTGAGATTGCGACGATGATCTCAGCGACGCCGTCATTGCGTCGCTAATGCGTCGCAATAGCATGTTTAGAGATGCATTAGCGACGCATTTGGGCGTCGCTATATTTTTTTCTCTTGTAGTGTCCGCGACAATAAAAAATTGTGATGCAATTAGCAACGCATTCGCGACTCAATAAACCAGATAATAAAAATAATTAATTTTTTTTGATTTAGCGATGCAAGTAATGCGTCACAATATTTTTAAATTTAATTTTTATAAAATATAATTATGAAATAAAAATATTGCGACGCAACACAGTGCGTCGCTATGTTTTTAAAAAAATTAATTATGTTAAATAGCGACGCAATAGCGATGCAATAAATCAAAAATTAAAAAAAAATTTATTTAGCGACGCAAGTATTGCATCGTAATTATTTTAAATAAAATTAATTTTTATAAAATAAAATTATGAAATAAAAATATTGCGACGCAATTCAGTGCGTCGCAATGTTTTTAAAAAATTAATTATGTTAAATAGCGGCACAATAGCGACGCAATAAAATAAAAATTAATAAAAATAATTTTTTATTTAGCGACCCAAGTATTGCATCGCAATATTTTTTATAAAAATAAATTTTAAAAAAATTAAAAATAATTATAAAATAAAAATATTGCGACGATTTCAGTGCGTCGCAATATTTTTTAAAAAATTAATTATGTTCAATAGCGACGCATTAGCGACGCAATAAATCAGAAAATTTAAAAAATTAATTTTTAATTTAGCGACGCAAATAATGTATCGCAGAGTTTTTTAAAAAATAAATGTTATAACATATAATTAAAAGATAAAAAAATTAAAATAAAACATTGCGACGCAATGAAATGCGTCGCAATTGTTTTAAAAAAATTAATTTTGGTACATGCATCGGATCGGTCATCGCCGACCGGGATCATGGCTTGGATCGATCGCAACCATCGAATCGTCGCCGATCGGATCGATCGCAACGGTGCGAGATCGGTCGTCGCCGATCAGGATCGATCATGGCTTGGATCGATCGCAACCATCGGATCGTCGCCGATCGAATCGATCACAACGGTGCGAGATCAGTTGTCGCCGACCGGGATCGATCATGGCTTGGATCGATCGCAACTATCGGATTGATCGCAACAGTCTTAGATTGGTCATTGCCGACCGGGATCGATCAAGGCTTGGATCGATCGCAACCATTGGATCATCGCCGATCGGATCGATGCAACGGTGCGAGATCGGTCATCGCCGACCGGGATCGATCATGGCTTGGATCGATCGCAACTATCGGATCATCGCCGATCGGATCGATCGCAATGGTCTTAGATCGATCATCGCCGATCGGAATCGATCATGGCTTGGATCGATCGCAACCGTCGGATCGTCGCCGATCGGATCGATTGCAATGGTCCAAGATCGGTCGTCGCCGACCGAGATCGATCATGGCTTGGATCGATCGCAACCATCAAATCGTTGCCGATCAGATCGATCGCAACGGTGCGAGATCGGTCGTCGCCGATCGGGATCGATTATAGCTTGGATCGATCGCAACCGTCGGATCGTCGCCGATCGGATTGATCGCAACGGTGCGAGATCGATCGTCGCTGACCGGGATCATGCCTTCGATCGATCGCAACCGTTGGATCGTCTCCAATCGGATCGATCGCAACGGTCCGAGATTGGTCATCGCCGATCGGGATCGATCATGGCTTCGATCAATCGCAACCGTCGGATCGTCGCCGATCGGATCGATTGCAACGATGCGAGATCGATCGTTTGCTGACCGTGATCATGCCTTTGATCGATCATAATCGTCGGATCGTCGCCGATCGGATCGATCGCAACGGTCCGAGATCGATCGTCGCCGACCGGGATTGATCATGGCTTGGATCGATCACAACCGTCGGATCGTCGCCGATCGGATCGATTGCAATGGTGCAAGATCGGTCTTCGCCGACCAGGATCGATCATGGCTTGGATCGATCGCAACCATCGGATCATCGCCGACCGGGATCGATCATGGCTTGGATTGATCGCAATCGTCGGATTGTCGCCGATCGGATCGATCGCAACGGTCTTAGATTGGTCGTCGCCGACCGAGATCGATCATGGCTTGGATCGATCGCAACCATCAGATCGTCGCCGATCGGATCGATCGCAACCATCGGATCGTCACCGATCGGATCGATCACAACGGTCTTAGATTGGTCGTCGCCGACCGGGATCGATCATGGCTTGGATCGATCGCAACTGTCGGATCGTCGCCGATCGGATCGATCGCAACGGTCTTAGATTGGTCATCGCCGACAGGGATCGATCATGGCTTTGATCGATCACAACCATCGGATCGTCGCCGATCGGATCGATCGCAACGATCTTAGATTGGTCGTCGCCGATCGGGATCGATCATGGCTTGGATCGATCGCAAAGTCAGATCGTCGCCGATCGGATCGATCGCAACGATGCGAGATCAGTCGTCGCCGACCGGGATCAATCATGGCTTAGATCGATCGCAACCGTCGGATCGTCGCTGATCGGATCGATCGCAATGGTCTTAGATCGATCGTCATCGACCGGGATCGATCATGGCTTGGATCGATCGCAATGGTCCGAGATCGGTCGTCGCTGATCAGGATCATGGCTTGGATCGATCGTCGCAATAAATGTTATAAAAAATAAATGTTATAAAAATAATTAAAAATAAAACTGTGATGCAACCATTTCGTCGCAATTATTTTCAGAAAAAATATTTTTTATCAAATATAATTATCAAATAAAATTATTACGACGCAAATCAGTGCGTCGCAATTTTTTAAAAAAATAAATTATGTTAAATAGCGATGCATTAGCGACGCAATAAACCAGAAAAATTTAAATAAATAATATTTAATTTTGCGATGCATGTATTGCGTCGCAATATTTTTTAAAAAAATAAATATTTTTTAAAAAATTAAAAATAAAACATTGCGACGCAATTATTTGCATCACAATTATTTTTAGAAAAAATAATTTTTATCAAATAAAATTATTGCGACGCAAATCGGAGCATCGAAATTTTTTTAAAAAAATAAATTATGTTAAATAGTGACGCAATAAACCAGAAAATTTAAAAAATTTAATTTTTAAAATTGCGACGCATGTATTGTGTCATAATATTTTTTAAAGAAATAAATGTTTTAAAAAAATAAAAAATAAAACATTGCGATGCAACAATTTGTGTCACAATTATTTTTAGAAAAAAAAATTTATCAAATATAATTATCAAATGAAAATATTGCGACGAAAATCAATGCATCGCAATTTTTAAAAAATAAATTATGTTAAATAGCAATGCATTAGCTACGTAATAAATCAGAAAATTTTAAAAAATTAATTTTAATTTTGCGACGCATGTATTACGTCGCAAAATTAAATAAAAAAATTAATATTTTAAAAAAAATAGAAATAAAACATTGCGACGCAACCATATGCGTCACAATTATTTTCAAAAAAAAATAATTTTTATCAAATATAATTACCAAATAAAAATATTGCGATGCATTAGCAACATATTTTTTTAAAAATAAAAAAAAATTCCCCGTCGGATATTGCCGCCAAATTAGCGACTCATTAGCGATGCAATTATTTGCATCGCTAATTTTCCTAGAAAATAATTAAAAAAAACCAAATTAGCGACAGATTAGCGATGCATAATTGCGTCGCTAATCCATAATAAATTTAAAAAAATTAGCGAGGGATTAGCGATGCAAAATTGCATCGCTAATCCCTAATATATAAACTTAGTCGCGCCCCCCCCCCCGGCCTCTCTTCTTCCTCATTTTGCATCGCTAATCCCTAATATATAAACTTAGTCGCGCCGGCCCCCCCGGCCTCTTCTTCTTCCTCTTCTTACCCTAACCCGCCGCCGTCCCCTCATCCGGCTCCCCCCGCCCTCTCCCCCGATGCTAGGAACCATCGGCGGCAGCGCCCCCCCCCCCCCCCATTTAAAAAAAAGTATCGGGGTGGGGTTTTTCCCCCACCCCTGAGGCGCCGGCCACGGCGGCGATCGTGGCCGTCGTCTCAGGCCATGGCCGCAGCCGTGGCCGGCGATGGCCTGGCCACGTGGCTAGGCCACCTTTTTTAAAAAAAACGATGGCCAGGCCACCGTGTTTCAAAAAAAAAAAATTGTCGAGGTGGGGTTTTTCCCCCACCCCTGAGGCGCCGGCCATGACAGCGGCCGTGGCCGGAGACGACGGCCATGGCGGCGGCCGTGGCCGGCGGTGGCTTGGCCACGTTGGCCAGGCCACCGTTTTTTTAAAAAAAAATGTCAGGGTGGGATTTTTTCCTCACCCCAGAGGCCACGGCCACGGTGGCGGCCGTGGCTGGCGGTGGGCTGGCCACGGTGACCGGGCCCCCATTTTTTTTAAAAAAAATGGCAGGGTGGGGTTTTTTTAAATTTTTGTTTCTTTAATTTATTTATGTTTATGAACTCAATTTTACATGTAATATTAGAGCAATTTGCATGTAATTTATAATCTTGTAATGCATAATTTGATATTTGCATAATATTTGATATATTTAAAATTTATATATTTAGATTTATAAATGTCTTGTGTTATCGGATCTGTTTATTTCTTGAAATATTGTTCATGATATTATTATTAGAATGCTTATCATGCAATTTATATGGTTTTGATAGTTTAGATGGTTAAATTTTTAATGAATTTATATTTCTTTATTACCTATTATATTTTGGCTTAGCAAATTTTAAATATTTAGTTTTTAAATATTGTCACAATCATTTTCTTAGCAAATTAGAAAAAAAAATTTAGAATATTCATGTTCTTCAATTGAAAGAAATTTGATATAGCATACCATAATTTGATATAATTCCTCAAATTCTAAACCAACCAATCAAAATAAATTCGATATCATGAAGGAAAAATGATATAGCTCATTTAGAACTAAATTTAATGCAATAATATTAAATTTGATATAGTGAACTCAGATTCAAGTACTGATATAGTGAACTCAGATTCAAGTTTGTTCTTTGATTTTTCATATTATTTCTCACAGCACTATAACCTTTAGACCCGTTTGAGACTTTGTAAGACTTAGTCTTGCAAATTCTAAATTGTCCTAGTGGACAGTTTGAGATTATTTTTTGCGATATGTTTGTCTACTATTCGTCATCATTAGTTGAGATTGCAGTTTGTATATCCTCATACGTTCTCCTAGTGTGGCATATAAGCCACACATTTAGGAGAACATAAGGGGAATTGCTGTCGAAATTTCAACGTAAACAATAATAATTTCACGAACATTCAGTTTCCTTCCGATGATAATGAAACTGAATCACAGTCCGATACAGCAGCGGATGTTGAACCAACATTTCACGAAATAAATGATACTGATTAAAGATATAGGTTCATTCAATTTCGATTTATTTTTATAAGTGTTTAATTTTTGTATGTTTATTAATTATTCATAATTATATTGCATTGCATTAATCTTTAGTATTTATAGTATGACGGACCGAGGTAAATCTACCCCTGACGAACATAGCCCTGCTGCAGCCTGACACATGGACTTCTGCCTCTCCAGGCGTCGACGCTCACCTTGTATTTTCCTCTACCCGATCGGCGCAGACCTCTAAGAGTTCTTATATTGTCGATCGCACCGTACTTCGATTGGATGCCGATGGGATGTAAGTATATACTAATTGTAACTATATATTTATGTTTTTAAGTTAATTACTTATTTTAATTAGTTTTTTTAACAGCTTTATTGAGCAGCATACTGTATCGAGCCGGATCAGCTCTATATTTTAGAGTCGTACTGATCCCAGTGGCTATGATTGGCACCATGTATCTGCGGCCACGAGGGAGTTTTATTTTTCAGAGTTTCAGGTAAACTGTTTAAATATATTTTAAACTGATATAAAAATTTCTTATTTTTATATATTCTGAAACTAACGATTTATTTCAATGCAGAAAAAGTTTACGTGGGACCCTACCATCCATGATGCCATTAGGGCAGCATGGAATGCTCTTGCGGCACGCCGATACTCTGACATGCTTTATCGTTGGAGGAGTTCGGGTGACCGTCAAGGGCATGTGCCGGAGGGTATTTGGGCCAGTTGGCAGCAGGCATGGCAGTCCGAGGCATGGATCAGGAGGTCCGCATCAGCCAGCACGAACCGTCGATCTGAGAAGGGCGGTCGTGGCACGGGCCTCTCCTGTCACACAGCTGGTTCCATTTCTATTCAGGAGCACAGGCGTCGTATGGTAAGAAACCATAAATAATTTAAATACTAATTTAGTCATTAACAAATCTTGCATTTATATTATTTCTTCTGCTTTTGTAGTCCGAGCAGGAGGGCAGAGATCCTGGTGAGTTTCGTCTATTCAGGGCGACACACACCAGGAAGGACGGTTCTTGGGTCGATACACGATCACGGGAGATTGGGATAAGAAATTAGATTTATATTTTATTTATTTAATTTCTAATATTTTATTTAGCTTTATATATTGATTCATTTGTCATTGATTTTATAACTCAAAGGCACGAGTCGAGGGGCTGCAGTCTCAGACTTCGCAGGTCGACTCTACTGATGGGGGGCTGCCCGTCGAACTCTCACCAAAGGAGAGTCGACATGTATTTTTGGAGGCTGTTGGTGCCCAGCCACGAGACCGTAGGGTCTATGGTTTGGGCACCAGAGCTTCCAGATATTTTTTCCATCAGGGCTCCAGTTCGCATGGTTCTGGCGATATTCCTCTCGAGCAGATAGACGACATCCGGAGATCTATCAAGGAGGAAGTTCGCGAGGAGGTTCAGGAGGAGCTCTCAGAGATGAGAGAGCAGATGCGTCAGTTGTAGGATTTAGTTCGTCACCTGTCGCAGGGTTCATCCCAGCCTCCACAGCCACCTGCAGACACATGATTTTTTTTTTTACTACTTGATGTATTTTTTTTTTTTTCTGTTTTGTATATGAAAATTTTAAATAATTAATAAAATAATTTTTATCTATTTTTAAAAATTTTGTAAAGGTTATTTTGGTCAATTACATTGTATTAGCAGTTTATATTATTTAATTTAAATAAATTAATTAATTTTCTTTAAAAAAAAAATTAACTTATTTTGCTTTTTTAAAAAATTTAATTAATTAATTAACGATGCTATTTTCATCGCAATTAATTTAAAAAAATTAATAATTATGTTATTTTAATTTTAAAAAAAATAAATTAACTAGTTAGCGACGTAATTATGACAAGATTTTACGTCGCAAATATTTTTAAAAAAATTATTTTTAATGCAGCGATGCATTAGTATGCACCATAATTATTTTTAAAAATTTTAAAATTTATTTATTTTTTAAAATATAATTCATTAATTAGCGATGCTATTTTTCATCGCAATTAATTTAAAAAAATTTAAAAATATTTTTTTTAATTTAAAAAAATAAATTTATTAATTAGCGACGCAATTGCGACGAGATTGTTCGTCGCAACTATTTTTTAAAAAAAATTATTTTTCAGTTAGCAATGCATTTAGTATACATCGCAATATTGCGATGCATTAGTGCGTCACAGAAAGTCGCTGTAACTGCGACAAATTGAGGTTAGGACGATCTTTTAGCGACGCCTTAATTGCGCTAATGCGTCGCTAAACAAGCTATATGCGTCGCTAATGCATCGCTAAACAAGCTATAGGCGTTGCTAATGCGTCGCTAAACAAGCTATAGCGATGCATTTGGGCATTGCTATATTTTAATTTTCTTATAGTGTAATAAATATTGAAATCATTTGAAAAACTTCAAATACAACCCAATAAGTGACTTCATTAAGTTTTATGGAAAGAACAAAGAAGAAAACTCAAAATAATAATAGATTTTAGCTTTTATTTCTTCCAGATTTCTAGTTAAATTACATATGCCAAAAAGCCAAACCAATAACAAGGGTATACATATAAAAATTAAAATATAAGATTTCTAAGATCGAGATGTTATAGAAAAGAATTAATTTTTTATTATATAAATCCTTAAAATTAGAATTTAAATACTTAGCCAAGCAAATTTGGCTTAGGCTCAATAAAAATTTTTATGAACTAACTCAATAAAATTAAATTAATTTTTAAGCTCATATATATTCATGATTTAGTTTAACCGTAATTCTTAAACTTATAGCTCGATACAAATTAGTTTTTTTTTTATTCGTAGTTCAACATATATCTTGAAATAATTTAGAATCTAATTTTAATTCTTCGTGACGTTTCATGAAGTAAGAATCTTAACTTTTTTATAAATTTTTTAGATCTTAAAAGCACCGCACCTGATCGAATACACCCATCCATTGAATGCACTCGAGACGTTTCCTGCTATATGGTACAAGAAATTAATGCAAGCCAAGATGCTATGACACGTAGTGCTCATGAGCCGGCGCAATGTTTGCTATGCCCGAGACGACCCAGCCCTTTTTTAAACCGGTGTCGTTGACACCGGTTTTACGTGATTTTTTACATTATTGGTGCGGAGGATAGAAGTTTTGTGAAACAGTGTTAAAGTGAAAATTCATGGCAATAAAAAGCATCATTTTATGTTCATCTTAAAAGCATGCAGCAAAGTCTTTGACGAAAGTATTCGTGATAGGTTAGCTGATTCTATCTGTCATTCGTGGGCCAAAAAATGATCTATTAGCTGCCGATGAATTTAATAGTCTGAACACTTCTGTTCTATGATTGCTTTATGCTACTTCGATATCTGTTTCTATGACTGAGCTTTATGCTGCTTGGATATGCATCTCTTATACTGTTCAGATTTTTATGCTTATAACCTCATTATTAAGGGTGACTCTATGACTATCCGATGGATGCTGAAGGATAATGGCTTCCAAACCCCTATCAATCCGCTCTTATATGATATATGCATGATTTTAAGGAAGGCTTATGGAGTCTAGATTCGTCATACCTACCATGAAGCTAATTTAGTGGCCGATTGGGTGACAGCATCAGTGGCACATCATTTAGGTTTTTGGAGTTGAAGCAGCCTGTATTTTATAATAAATTTTATACTATGATAAATATAAGTTGACTCGTACATATATTGTATAATTACTCGTTTGTAAAAAAAAAAAAAAAGCATGCAAAGTTTTATTTGATGCAAAAGAATGATTCTTCTTAAAGCATCGTTTGAAATTGTATTTTTAAGTAATCATCATTTTTAATGATGCTTTTTAACTATCATAATTAATATTAAAAGTATCATTTAAAATAATAATTTTTATTTTAATATTATTTTTATAAAATTTTTATTTTTCATATCAATCATGTAAATCGATGACAAACAACATCAATAAAAAAAAACTCTGAAATGATCAACAATGAATAAAATTTTTTTAAATTGATATTATTTGACATCGCTTTTACATAATTAATATAAAAAAAAAATATTAAAAATATATATTTTAATAACTTTTTTACGTTAGCAGATAAAAAGCGCCGCTTGCTTTAACACTAATTTACGTAAAATTTTTATCCTCCGTAATAATCAAACGACATCGGTTAAAAAGGTCTCAGTGATGAACAGCATCAAAGACACGGCAAGCATGACATCTGCACCATCCTAGACCAGAAGTTTGAGACACGCGGGGGCTAAGCCAGCCTACGGTTCATGAGTTACGATGGACTGGCACGGCACGAAACGGTAGGTTGAGGCAACCAATAATAGCTTGAAAAGAACTTTTTTACTTAAATACCCGCTCTTAACATTTATATGTAATTATATTTTAAAACATTTTGATTAATTAGCATGCATATTTTATTTTCATTAAATTAGTAAAAAAATTAAAATATTTTTTTAACAACAATAATGGCTAGTTTCAGAGAATATTTTAGTAAAGTAAAAAATTACTAACTTTTATAGATGTTTTCTATCTTTTCTAAATTTATAAGAATAAATCATCGACAACCCTTTTTACTCTTATTTTCTCTTTTCACTCAATTCCGTAGATAAGTTCCTAGTTTCTCTGTGCACTCTTCTGCTTTCTATAAATTCTCACTCTTTTTATAATCAATTTTTTTTAAAAAAAACTTTATTAATTGAATAATTTGAAAGACTTCATTTGCAAAGAAATTAAAGCTTAAGTTTTAAAGTACTTTAAATTTAGTTATTTAATGTTATTTAATTTATTATTTAATTTTATATAATTTAATTGATAGTTTCTGTTAAATATATATTATTTCGTATAAACATATTATTACTACTAAATATTTAATTTTTTATTATAATGTTCAGTTTACTTTGATACTTTCTCTCTAAATTTGATCCAAACTTTCAAGAGTTTCTGAATTTAATGCTTATAATTACAATTAGATAATAGTAATTATTGCTGCCAACTCACGTGGCCTTTGATAATGCGGGTAGGTCACCATCTTCCTTCGACAGTCTGCAAAAAGTCTCGGACCGATGGTTCCGGTGGGGACCCTCGACGCCCAAGTCAGTGGTTGTAGAACAGGGATTGTATATGAGTAGAACTTGAGAGATAAAGATCCCAAGAGCTCCCCTCGCATTGAGCTCGGGTCCTCTTTTATACCTGTCTGGGGGTCCCGTTTACCTCGTTCTGTTGGAACCGTCGAATCTTCTCGTTGGGATAAGTTTCTCGAACGGCAGGTGGTTAAGCCGTTGCTGGATGAGGGCCGCTTGTAGCGGTAACTGCTGAACGTGCTAATACTTGCCCGTGATTTCAATGGGCGGGTGCACGGCAATAGTCCTCGAATCACGAGATCTGTTGTATGAGACGGGTTATTGTTCATGCGAAAGACCGAAGCCATTGTCGGAGGCCGGCGCTGGAGGCCAATGCTGGAGGCCGAAGCCAAAGGCCGGCGCTGGAGGGCGCTGAGGCCGACGCTGGAGGCCGAGCCAAAGGCCAGCGCTGGAGAGGCCGCGCTGGAGGCCGGAGCCAAAGGCCAGCGCTGGAGCTGGCGCTAGAGGCTGCGCTGGAGGCCGATGCTGGAGGCCGGAGCCAAAGGCCAGCGCTGGAGCTGGCGCTGGAGGCCGGCACTGGAGGCCGGAGCCAAAGGCCAGCGCTGGAGCTGGCGCTGGAGGCCGGCATTGGAGGCTAGCGCTGGAGGCTGGCGCTGGAGGCCGCTGGAGCCGCCGCTGGAGGCCGAAGCCAAAGGCTAGCGCTGGAGCTGGCGCTGGAGGCCGGCTAGGAAGGTGCCAGGGCCGCCTGGCTTGGACACGCCGGGCCGGCTGGGAGGTGCCGGGCCGCTGGGAGGTGCCGGCCATGGGAGCTTAGAGCAATTTTGTGCCGTGGCTTTGAGGCCATAAACGCTACAGTGGCCGAAGGGTCCTTCGGAGGCCAAAGGGGGGCTCCGTTTTCCTTCACGGTTCTCTAACGGCGTTGGATCAGCCACATTAGATGCCCCCTCACCCCTGAGATGAAGCGGGCCCACCCCAGCAAGGCGAAAGGGGCATTACCTCCCCAAGTGGCTGATCCCCACCTGACTTTGGTCTTCAACTTTTGACATGATGTTTGGATGTGGGTCCCCATCCATATGCCATGGAGGCAGAGAGCCAGTGAGGCCGCAATGATGCTCCTGAGGCAGAGGGAGCTGTTGAGCCTTTTTCGTAGATGTTGGCCTTTGCGTCGTGTCTGATGTCGACGTCGATTACAGGCTTGAGAGCTTGGGAGCGGATGCCCGTCAACTATGAGCTGGGGAGTCGGCTTCTCCCAGCTGAGTTGCCTTGGGGCTTCTCAGTTATATGTTGCAAGTGTGTAATTTAAACAAAGGTATTACCCAATTGGTCGTTGGCTGCTGATACAGAGTTGAGGCCGTTGAGACCGAAATAAAGCCGTTGAGGCTGTAACGAAGCCGCTGAGGCAAAGTTGAGGCCATCGAGAGCCTTTTGAACCCCAAAGGATGACCCGAGAGTCGCTGGGATTCGACCATGCTCGGAAGCCTTTAACCCCGGAGGGTGACCAGAGAGTTGAGAGTCATCCGGTACTTTTTCACCCCGGAGGGTGACCTGAGGGTGCTTGGACCAAGCTCTTTAAAGAAATTGGCCGCCTCTTGCAGAGTTGATGACCTGCCCCCCAGGGAACCGTGTTGATTGAAGGCGAGGGGAGGACCAGTGCTGAAATCAAGGGCAGCTGGAATGGAATCCGAAGGAGGTATGGGCTTGGATTGCCGACGTGGAGCCGGGCTTGAGTGTCGAGGGGAGACTCCGGCTTGAGTGTGCCGATGCGGAGCCGGGCTTGGAGGTGCCGACGCGGAGCTGGGCTTGAGTGCGCTGATGCGGAGACGGGCTTGAGTGCCGACGCGGAGCCGGGCTTGGATGTGCCGATGCGGAGCCGAGCTTGGAGGTGCCGACGCGGAGACGGGCTTGAGTGTGCCAACGCGGAGCCGGGCTTGGATGTGCCGACGCGAGCCGGGCTTGGAGGTGCCGACGCGGAGCCGGGCTTGAGTGCGCCGACGCGGAGCGGGCTTGGATGTGCCGACGCGGAGCCAAGCTTGGAGGTACCGACGCGAAGACGGGCTTGAGTGTGCCGACGCGGAGCCGGGCTTGAGTGCGTCGACGCAGAGCCGGGCTTGGAGGTGCCGATGCGGAGTCGAGCTTGGAGGTGCCGACGCGGAGACGGGCTTGAGTGTGCCGACGCGGAGCCGGGCTTGGAGGTGCCGACGCGGAGCCGGGCTTGAGTGCGCCGATGCAGAGACGGGCTTGAGTGCCGACGCGGAGCCGGGCTTGGATGTGCCGACGCGGAGCCAAGCTTGGAGGTGCCGACACGGAGCCGGGCTTGAGTGTGCCAACGCGGAGCCGGGCTTGGATGTGCCGACGCGGAGCCGAGCTTGGAGGTGCCGACGCGGAGACGGGCTTGAGTGTGCCGATGCGGAGCCGGGCTTGGATGTGCTGACGTGGAGACGGGCTTGAGTGTGCCGACGCGGAGCCGGGCTTGGATGTGCCGACGCGGAGCCGGGCTTGGAGGTGCCGACGCGGAGACGGGCTTGAGTTTGCCAACGAGGAGCCGGGCTTGGAGGTGCCGACGCGGAGCCGAGCTTGGAGGTGCTGACGCGGAGCCGGGCTTGAGTGTGCCGACGCGGAGCCGAGCTTGGAGGTGCCGACGCGGAGCCGGGCTTGAGTGTGCCGACACGGAGCCGGGCTTGGATGTGCCGATGCGGAGCCGGGCTTGGATGTGCCGACGCGGAGCCGGGCTTGGATGTGCCGACGCGGAGACGGGCTTGAGTTTGCCGACGAGGAGCCGGGCTTGAGTGCGCCGATGCGGAGCCGAGCTTGGAGGTACCGACGCGGAGACGGGCTTGAGTGTGCTGACGCGGAGCCGAGCTTGGAGGTGCCGACGCAGAGACTGGCTTGAGTGTGCCAACGCGGAGCCGGGCTTAGATGTGCCGACGCAGAGCCGGGCTTGGATGTGCCGACGCGGAGCTGGGCTTGGAGGTGCCGACGCGGAGTCGGGCTTGAGTTTGCCACGAGGAGCCGGGCTTGACTACGCCGACGCGGAGCCGGGCTTGGAGGTGCCGATGCGGAGCCGGGCTTGAGTGTGCCGATGCGGAGCCGGGCTTGGACGTGCCAATGCGAAGGGCTTGGAGGTGCCGATGCGGAGCCGGGCTTGAGTGTGCCGATGCGGAGCCGGGCTTGAGTGCGCCGACGCGGAGACGGGCTTGAGTGCGCCGACGCGGAGCCGGGCTTGGATGTGCCGACGCGGAGCCGGGCTTGGTGGTGCCGACGCGGAGACAGGCTTGAGTTTGCCGACGAGGAGCCGGGCTTGAGTTGCCGGTGCGGAACCGGTCTTTTTTGTGCCGATGCAGAGCCGGTCTTAAGTTGCCGGTGCGGAACCGGTCTTTGGTGCCGGCGCGGAGCTGGTTTTTGGTGCCGGTGCGGAACCGGTCTTTTTGTGCCGATGCGGGCCGGTGCGGAACCGGTCTTTGGTGCCGGCGTGGAGCCGGTCTTTGGTGCCAGTGCGGAACCGGTCTTTTTGTGCCGATGCGGAGTCGGTCTTAAGTTGCCGGTGCGGAACCGATCTTTGGTGCCGACGCGGAGCCGGTCTTTTGAGACGCTAATGCGAGGTTGGTCTTGAATGCTAATGCAGAGTCGGTCTCCCTGCATGACATTTTTAAGTATCAATGAAAGAAATAGTCTTAAGTGCAGCGTACTTAGCTCTTGCGGCACCCCTGTTTTCCTTCTACGGACTTGAGCGCTCCCGCTGGTGGTCTACCCCTCAGGGAATCAAATTGGTTGAAGTGGAGGTACCGCTGCCCTTACTTGGGCCTCCCTCTGTGTCGCCGTCCATAGGAGAGAAGGCTGCTTGGGCGGCGAGTGATGGCTCTCTGAGCTTTAAATCGTTGGTGAGCTTGAGATGGTGGACCTCTTGCTGGGAAGATTCCCAGCGGGATGAAGGATGGTTGGCCTGAGCAGCGAACCAAGAGCAAGCGGGAGCCTTTGCTCATTGTTGTGTGGTCTTGAGATGTTGCTTCTGATGCTTCTGCTTACTCGCTGAAGGTGCCCCCCAGCATAAGTGGTGAAAGCTTTTTGGATTTTTTTTTCACTACCTTTATGATCCACCATTTTGATTAAAGGGGGACGAGGATTTGAAAACTAGCATCGCTGATCTGCCGCCCCCCTACCTGGTGCGCCAATCTGTTGCTGCCAACTCACGTGCGATGAACGTCGGGTGAGCTGAGATCTCCGCAGGCCTTTGATAATGCGGGTAGGTCACCGTCTTCCTTCGACAGCCTACAAAAAGTCCCAGACCGGTGGTTCCGGTGGGGACCCTTCGACGCCCAAGTCAGTGGGTTGTAGAACAGATTGTATATGAGTAGAACTTGAGAGATAAAGATCCCGAGAGCTCCCCTCGCATTGAGCTCGGGTCCTCTTTTTATACCTGTCTGGGGTCCCGTTTACCTCGTTCTGTTGGAACCGTCGAATCTTCCTCGTTGGGATAAGTTTCTCCGAACGGCAGTGGTTAAGCCGTTGCTAATGAGGGCCGCTTGTAGCGGTAACTGCTGAACGTGCTAATACTTGCCGTGATTTCAGTGGCGAGGTGCACGGCAATAGTCCTCGAATCATGGGATCTGTTGTATGAGACGGGTTATTGTTCATGCGAAAGACCGAAGCTATTGTCGGAGGCCGGCGCTGGAGGCCGGAGCCAAAGGCCGCACTGGAGCTGGCGCTAGAGGCCAACGCTGGAGGCCGGCGCCAAAGGGCCTGGAAGCCGGAGCCAAAGGCCAGCGCCGGAGCCAAAGGCCAGCGCTGGAGCTGGCGCTGGAGCCGGCACTGGAAGCTAGCGCTGGAGGCCGATGCTGCTGGAGGCCGAAGCCAAAGGCCACGCTGGAGCTGGCGCTGGAGGCCGGCTAGGAAGGTGCCAGGGCCGCCTGGCTTGGACACACCGGAGCCGGCTGGAGGTGCCGGCCATGGAGCTGTCAGCCTTGAGCTTAGAGCAATTTTGTGCACATGGCTTTGAGGCCATAAACGCTACAGTGGCCAAAGGTCCTTCGGAGGCCAAAGGGGGGCTCCATTTTCCTTCACGGTTCTCTAACGACGTTGGATCAGCCACATCAGTAATCAAGTATCTATTGCTGTCAACTTTAACCGAAATAGAGGTACAACATTTAATATTTAGAGTAAATTTAATTATTATTCAAAAAAATTAAAGATAAAAGGTATACAAGCTGTGTGCAATAAATATAGAAAAGGTTTTAGCTCTACCATGAAATTGGCCAAGTCGCTTTGCTAAATATGAACAATAATCTGGCATACAAATATAATTATCGCATACTTTTCTTCATTAGGTCATTTTACTTGTATTCAAGATGTTAATAGAAGAGAACTTACAAAATATATTATACATGCCAAACAAACTTTATGTTATCCGAAGATAAAAAATAAAAAATATATAAAAAATACTTTAAATCATGCTTTCAAAAAAAATTTTAAGAAATACTACAAAAGGTAATGCAAGACAAATATTTCATAAAATTAATACATACTTTTAATTGTATTAGATCTAAAATTATATTTACTTTTGATATTTGGATTGCAAATAATGATATTGATTTATATGCATGATAGTATATCTTTTGATTCTAATTAGATTTTATAAAAAGTTATTAAATTTTATTGACTTGAGCATCCATGTACTACTTCTGCCATATGCATAGCTATTTTAATAGCCATAAATGATTATGATATTCAAAATATTTTTTTTATTACTTTTGATAATGCTAGTAATAATATTGCTGCTATGGATATATTAAAATATAATTAAATCTTATTTCATATTAGCTGTACATGTTATAATAAATTTGTACGTCCAAGATGATTTTTAATATTATTAATAAATATTGTAAAAATTAGGCATATGCTATTGTATGCTCATTTTTTTCTATCTTGATTATAAGAATATAAGGAATTATACCATCAATATAGTGAAAAAGCAAAAAAATTATGTTAGATATAAAATATAGATAAAATTCTACATATTTAATGTTAAAAAGTTCTTTTAATTATAAAGATATAATAACAATATTTTATATAACTAAATGCTTAGTCTTAATCAAATTAATGATTTGAATTAGTCTATTTGTTATATTATAATATTTTTTTGAAAAATTTTATAATGCAACTAATGAATTATATCATTTTTATTATCTTACCTCTCTTTTAATTATTTCTCAATTGTATAATATGAATGATTGCTTTCAACTTATAGATTTGAAGTTGGTTTTCAAGATGTAATTTTAATAATAAAAATAAAATTTTCAAATATTTTAAAGATATTTTACTATAATATTGCTTAGCTACAATAATGGATCCTAGTATTAAATTAAGTGGTTTAGAAATTGTAATAGATTCGCATCATAAAAATATGCAAAGCAATGTGATTCAAACTTTTTTAAAAATAAAAAATTATTACATAAATGTATAATATATATAAATCATTATTAGGAAGTAAAAGGTAGATTTCTAGTAGACTATCTCAAGATAGTAGTAGTGCTAAAGATCTTTTATAATTATTATTAAATAAAAAAAATAAACATATAGCATTGTTCTCTTTCTATATGGACTTTTCACCTATTGTTCTTGATCTCTTCTTCTTTTTATTAAGAATAATCTTCAATCTCTTCTTCTTTAAGAATAATTAAATCTACATATACAAAATAATCATATTATTATTCCTAATTTATATTTTACATTCATCATTTATAATTATACTAAAATTATATTCTATATATTTCTCTTTATCCAATTTAATATAAAACTTTTAAATTTTAATATATTTTACCATAATTCTAACTTATAATTAATTTTGATCTTATTTTTATTTATTAATATTATATTATTTACAAATAAATACACTATAAAATATTATATTTTAGTAAGCCTACTTATAGCTAAAGTAAAAATAGATAAGAATTAAAAATAAAAATTCGTTAATGTTATTATCAATAATTCTTTCAAGCTGGAACAAAACTGAATAAAAAGTTCCCGACAAACCTAACCCTACCAAAATTACGATGAGTCAAACCAACAAGAGGCGCGTACCTGTTTAGGTCTCAGAATACAGCAGAATACAGCATACGGTTTGTTAGCCATCTTTTAGCTTCCACTGCTAGAGAGAGCATAAAAACAAATAGTACACACAAAATCCAAACGACAATGCCCAGGAGCGCAACTATGGCTTTTGACCACTAAGATTTAACCGAAACGATCTAGACAGTACTTTTGTTGCATGGCTCAATTAGTATGCGACCATCAAGCAACGGACGCTTCACCGTTCAAATAATCCAACAGCAAAAAGATTGAATATAAAATCTGGGTTCAACCAACAACAGAAGTTTTCAAGTTTTGAGGGACAAATCCAGACAAGCAGGCAACTAAGCTTATCGGTCACTCTTCCATGGCATCGCCCTCAGTGACTTCCGCCTTTCCCTTCAATGGAGTGATCTTGGTAGACAAGACCTCTGCGTCCATTCACACAACAATTAGAAAGCTACAACACATAACAAATAAATAAATTAAGAAAGAAATCTAAGAAATCACTCGTGCAGGCCATTGTGACTAATGTCAATTTTTTGCATACATCCCCTAATATTTTGCAAGACCTAGCAGAAGTATATCATCATGTGAAGAAAAAGAGAGGTCATCAGACCTTTTTTTTAATTCATTTGCGGTCAGCCAACTGCTGTTAATGAACTTTAGAATATATGTTTAGCGCTAATCTTCATCTTTTTGTTTTGCACACTTCTGTTAATTTTACTCATAATTTTGTCTAGAAAAAAACAACTGGAAAAAATTCAATATTTACAAATTATATGTGAATTTTTCTTTTGTCAATGTAAATCCAAAAATTTGCCAAGTTGGTTAAAGAATAACCATATGACCTTTTTTTATTAAGAATCGTATAAAATTTGAAAAGAATATCTCCAAATCATCCCTGATATTCTGATTAAAGATATTCAACAACTAGTCTATATGGTTGAACTATTAACCAATATGGGATACTTCAACTATTTCATCATTATTCATGACATAGACATGTATAATAGAATGTGTCATTCGTGATGGCTGCTACAGTTTTCTTTTTGTTGCCTCTCCCATGCTAGTTTTAGATGTGCTTGCACATAAATAAATAAACTTGTTAGAGCCTAATAACTTCTTAAAAACTCTATTGTTTTCTAGCTTCTCAATTATTCTTATTTTCATTGATGCACATAGGTATCCCTTGGACATATATGGACAAACACATGATATAGGTTAACCCTAAGCATACATGAATAAGAAGTTACCAGTGTGCCCTTTGACAAAGGAATAGCCTTTAGAACTGACGTAGGTTCTTGGATTTGGCAACTGATGGTTTCTTAAGTACTCCGTGTGGCCCTAGTCAGCAAAAAGCAAATCAACAGAAAATATTAGAGAAGCTCTGAACAGAAAAATCAAATGTTACACCAATATGATATGCGATCATATAATGTGTACCTTTGTTATCACACAAACATCAACATTGCTCCCACTACCTAGGTCATTGAAGATGCCAGAGCATATTGCCTCCGATACAAGTTTTATTCCCTCATCTCTCTGCAAAAAAAATACCAAAATTTCAAGATTAATATGAATATTCGAAAAGTTACTTAAGGAGTCCTGTACATCAGAAGAAAAATTCTCTTGATCTGCATGGAAAAGTGCTTGTTTCTTGCCAGCCTATTCTAGTTTAAGATCATCAGCAAACAATTTTATCGAACAGATCTCTCATCTCAAGCATGTCAAATTGTTCTCCATCATTGATTTTTCAAATGATTGTGGAAATACATGCTATTACTGATCCAGACCTCTGCAGCTTTTTATGTAGCAAATCAATAGCAACTTCAATATCTCTATAGTCTAGATCCATGTAATGTTCCAGAAGAATCATATATTCATATTCGGCTTCTCATTTTCAACAATATCAGATATTTAGCCATCTAAATCCCAGGACCTCCATCTTTCTAGGCATTAAACATTTTTTGTCATATGTTTAAAATGTTATACATGGAATACTTTCTAGTTGCAAAAATTTTTACACACTATAAGACACCACAATGTATATCGAAAAATTGAGGCCTTGTCTGGTTGCAAAATAAGTGGGGGAAATGCCCCCACTTCCCCCACTTATTTTGCCAAATAGCATTTGGACACCATGGAATAAGCTTATTCCCCGTTGGTACCTTCCCAGGATCCCTCCCACATGCAACATAAGCCTTTTCCCACCCTGGGCTCAAATAGGCTTACTCTGCGGAAGTGGGTAGAAACTTATTTGCCCACTACTCAGCCCTCCAATTGCTCTTTTGCTCCTACCCACTCCCTAAATGCACAAAAAGTGAGAGGACAATTTTATTTTGGTAGCAAAATCCAAAACCATTTTGAAATTCAATGTATATTAAATAGACTTTATCCCTTGACTTTATGCGTTGTTTGGGATATCTTCAAAAACATACAAAAGCACTTTTTGGAGGGTTAAAAGTTGTCTAAGAAAATGCTGATGTGTTTGGTAAAATTTTTGAAACAGTTTCTCAATTTCTTCAAAAGCTAAAAAAAGGTTTATTTCGAAAAAACTCCAATTTGAAAATTTCTCCAAAATTCTACTTGGCGTGCACTAGGAAACTGTTTTTATTAGTTTTAAAGGTTACAGATTCAAACAAGAACAATGGCATTTAATGTTATATCTATAGTAATAAAATATATTATATATTATATTATATTCAAATATTATTATATTACAATATTATGTAGCATAAAATAAGATAATATAATATATATAAATGAATGTAGCCAAATCTATCTCATATTTTAATATTATTATAATATTATATTATAATAATATTAGAATAAATTATAATAAAAAATTTTAATAGGTTAGATAATTGAAAGTATCATGCAATGTGTTTTATCATTTTTATTTTAAAAAGCACTTTCTTAGTTTGATTACCAAATAAATATTAAAATCTTACAGCATTTTAAAAAGAAAAAAATCATCAAACCCCTGTATTTTTAACTTAAGTCAAATACCATCCTTGCATTTTTTTCATTTCACATTTCATCACTCATCTCCCTTGAATTCATCAAAATAGACAATACATCAATTTCATTAGAATATGATACTTCTGGATGCTTTCAATACAAACGTAAACATATTACAGATCCTTTACAAATCTCTCCAAAGTCTTGGCATAAATTTCCTACCAGTAGACATTTATTAATGTAACCTACAAATATGGAAATAGAAAAAACAAAGTATGATAAATGCACAGGAATTCTACATGAAACTTATTAGTATGAATTCAGTGTCCAATTCCAGAAAACAGAAATAGAGAAAACCTGTAATGGCACTTTCACCCTTAATAGACTAGCGATTTTCCAGTGCTGATCCACATGTTCCAATACCATAATTACCCTCAATTATGACAAATAAAACATTTCAAAATTGCCCTTAAAGTGTTCCTACTATAATTAGAAAGCTATCTGCATGCATACAAAAATATGTGCTCACAAAGAGCCCCAATTATGTCATGGATGAGTGAAGCCTTACCGTATGCATAACATAAATGACAGACCACAATTCATCAGACTTAGTTAACTTACAGTTAGTCCCTCTCTGAATTTTGACTCAAATATAGCCATAGCAGCAAGAGATCCAGAACCCATTGTAGCAAAAGGGAGGGTATCAGTTGAACCATGAGGGTAGATCTGCATGATAGTGTCCATTGCAGACAGCATTTCATGTCAAGAAGCATATCCAAAAACTCTAAAAGAACAGGCAGACAGATATGGACTCACAGTGTGCAAATGAGGTCCTGTAACATCAACCCCCCCAAGGACCAAAGCAGCACTAACATAACCTTGATAACTGTCAAAAAATTGAATAGCATTAAACTTATCTACAAATTACAAATTGCATCAAAGTTATCATATACACGAAGACAAATTTCTTCGATAGCCCCCAAATTATCTAACCTGAAAAGGTGTGATTTCAAAAGGGTAAGGGCAGTAATAACCCTTGATTCCCGTCCAGTTGCATAACGGTGTAGCTGCAGCTGAGAGCTTACCATATCTGAAGAAAAATAAATGCATAAATGACACTTCTATAAGTAGGTAGTTGTCCACTAACTTTAAATAATAGAATGAGAGATTCAAGTCAGTATAAGTAACTGACAGTGATGCAGTTTCATCATCCAAAAACAAATTCCATCGAGGAAATTATGATTTTTATTATTTATACCAGTAACTGCCTCTGTATCAGCAGCAGTTCCTGCTCCACAGCAGAAAATGTTCGGTGCCATGTAATGAATCTTTTCACAATTCTTGTCAGCCACTATAGGTCCTTCAGTTGCCCTTGTATCTGCACCTAGAATAACACCATCCTGAACAAAAAAAAAGATAGATGGAGAGATTAGCACAAGTGAAAAATTACTAAAACCTAAAGACCAAACCTTATGATGTATATATACTCAACTCAACTCATCTAAGCCTTTTTCCAACTACATAGGGTCGGCTACATAAATCTGCTTCCTCCACTCTGCTCTATTCAGGACTAAGTCGGCACTCAAAAGGGACGTCCTAGTCCTTCGCATTATTTGATTTAGTTGTGTGTGTGTGTGCGCGCGCGCGCGCGCATTTAGGAAATCAAGAATCATGAAGCAAATTGGTCTCCACTCTACAACAACCAAAGAAAACATTTATAGAAAATCTTAGGAGGTATAAAACCTCTAGAACTGTCAGCTAGTATGTCAAACATGTTATAGTGTCAGACTCCACAGTCCAAATCAGAACTGTAATTCTTTTCAAAAAGTATCATATTGGCAGAAGCATCCTAGACTGGTTTCTGGGCTTATTTGCATAAGTATTAAGCAAATAGACACAGCTTTAGATCTCTACATGCCTACAATTAAAAAGATTGTCTGTATTTTGATGCATTAAAATTCAACTGTGGGAGCCCAAAGGACACCACCATAACATGTACTTTTCCAACTTCATCTTTCTATGTATGGTGGATCTCAATCTGCATAAACCATTGTACATAGTGCTATCTTTGTTAATACAAGGATAATCAAATTGTTCCAGGCTCCACACTTCATGAATATATGTCTTCTCCAAAACTATTGCTAAGCTTTCACCTGAATCTAGTCAACCAACCATCCAAGGGATCAAAACACCATGATCTATCATTTTGGTAAAGGAATAGTTATAGAACAGAGAAGAAAAACATTATCCCAGTATTCTATCAGTACACATTTATCATCCAGCAATGCAAAAGAACAACCCCCTTTAGTAGAACACTTCCAAAGCAGTGCAATAATAAATGTGCTCTCCAATAATGTATGTCAATGTTTCCACACTACTTCAAGCAAGGCTGCTCTTGCTGGTATGCAACTATGAAGCTGACTTTTATACATGATCTCCTTCCCTGGTAAAATCAGCTTGCAAAATTTTTTGAAAGCCCCCCTTTGATAAAGCCCTGAATGATGATAGCACACATTTTCAGATTACCAAATCATGATAAAAATTATCTACTTTAGATAGCACTCTCAGCGACAACTAACTCAAATTTCCCATGGAGGCTTTATGCAAAATGCTCTCACTATTGTTTGTTGCTATTCAGCATTCCATTCTACACCAAGACATCTTACTGCTCTAATCTAAATTGGCATCTAAATTAGCTAGTGGCATACATGCATTCCCACTTGGGTTTAGAATCATTATCTAAAGTTCTTCTACCAGCAAAATTCCGATGACTAACTTCAATAGACATTCTTGCAATCTATTTTTAACATCATTAAGGCACACTTTGAACAAATTGAACCACTCTCAGTGCCCCTGACATGATCTAAACCTCCCTCTTCCCACTAGAACCACTTTCCTTCCTTGGAAAAGTCATCAGCTTCTTTGATACTCGATGGTCCTGGATAATGTCGAATGCCCATAAAAAGAAGTGCAATTCAAATTGCAGTACTCAACCCATGACCACTTACTACCAGCGAGTTAAACTAGTTGCTATTAAAGAATTTAATATACAGTGTATCAAAAAGGCATCTTCCTTGTACAGGTACATAACAAAATTAAAATAAAAAAAAAGCACAACCGTTTTAAAATCCCATGCCCAGTTAGAAAGACATGTATGCTACTATCAAATGGGATAAAACAAGTTGGTTCTAACCATGATTTGAGACACATATGCAGATATGGGTATTCTACACAACATTTTGATGCTTGAAAAATAGAAACAAAACTAAAAGCAAATTTATGCTAAATATTTCATATTCTTTACCATTACTTTGAATCAATTACTTTAAAAGAAACTACAAGAAGCCTCAATTAAAATAGCTGTTACAGCCCCTGCTCACGTTGATAAAGTGCCCAAGGAAAACATGCCAGGCTAGTATAGATATCCAATTGTATTGTCTTCATAATTAATTGCACCAACAACAATGGGCCAAATTTATGTACCTGAAAAACTAAGCCGACAATGGTGGTTCCAGTCTTCCTGAAAGATGGCGGCTGGACCCCTTTCTTCAATAGCATATCATTTCTGCAGCATAAGTCGAAGCTGAACCCACCTTTTGGGGGTAAATCCGTTGCAGCTCTTGCCATCTAAATATTTTAAAAATAGAAAATTAGGAATAATAAATAAAAAAAGTAAAAACTTGTACAGAATCTGTACAACAGTTAAATTCTGAAATATATATCTATTTTATCAAAAATTAAGAACTTAAGATGGGACAAAAATAACACGGTTTTTCGTAGAAAACCTAATCTTCAAAAATTCCAAAACAATCGCAAATATATCTCAATAAACAAAGAAAACGAAAAAGAGCACAACTCGAGCATAATTATCTCCATCTAGGAGACGACCTCGGTGGTAAGCGAGTCAAGAATCAGAATCGGCACAGGAACATGTTTAGTTCCCACATAACACCTTCTATTCCATTAAAGAGCGATAAGTTTTAATCACTCCTCTACGATCTGTTTTAACATCACAATCGCAAACCACCATAACTCTTTACGGAAGAGATATCAAGGCCCCAAATAAAAAAAGCCCTCTCATCCGATAAAATTGGCAAAAAAAAAAAAAAATCTGTCGTGTTCTACACCGTAAGAGCAGATTGATATGCTCACTGACCTGCCCAGGGCCGTCCGAGAGATTGGCGAAGTCTTCGAGGGCGGACGAATCGGCCTTGCGAGGGGAGGGAGAGAGAGCGAAGGGGAGTTTCTTGGAGGCGAAGAGAGTCGATGGGAAGCCCCGTTAGCGGAGAAAGTAGCGTTGAAAAGACCGAGCCGAGCTTGCCTGGGTTCTGATTAACCTTGGCTTGGTCTGAGGTTAGTTTCGAGCTTGCCTTGACGAGCGACGACCAAGCTTAGCCGCTTAGGGAGCCTCTAAATACACCGCAAAAATTACTCTCCACGCTCATACTTTAAATAAAAAAAATTAATTTACTCTATTACGTAATAATAATTATACCCTTAAAATTTTTTCTATATTCAATCTATCAGAACTGAACAAAGCATCAATTTGCTTCTTGCATAATGATCATTGTTGCTACTGAAATATGCCCTCCGACTCGGACGTGATCGGGCTCTGGGACGGACTCCCTCCTGGATGGACCTGCAAAACAGTCCTCACGCGAGAGGTGTTGGGGGTGGCCCTCCGCGGAAGACCCTCCGACGCTCAAGTCAGCGGAGATCGGCAATCAACAAACAAGAGGAGAAGGCTCTCGCTTAAGAGTCTCTCTAAAGATGGCCTTTCGAGAGCTCTAAGCAGAGCGCTAATGATGAAAAACCAAGGCAGAAGGAGAGTGTGCCAGTGAGCAAGTGCGCATACCTGAGGAGTCGGCAGACGACTCTATTTATAGAGGATCACCTGATTCCCTGAGGCGTCATGGGTCCAAAAGTTGTTAGGATTTGAATCCGGTTTGTTATGAGATCAGTAAGATTTGCATCTTGTTGGTTAGAGGATCGACGGCTGGGAGAGCTAGTTGATGTCTCGAGATTTGGCGGGTATATAGGCTCCAGGGCTCTAAGCCACTCTCGCGGGTCCTAGGCCACTCTCAGATATGATTTCTATTTGGAATCTTACGGATTTGAACTCTCCTGCACCAAATTCCGCAGAGGTCCTTGAATGCCTGGGTCTAGCCGGGGTATAATAATGACTTGGCTAATGAAGCATAGTCGGATAGCTCGACCGGGGCCGAGAGAGACATTATAGCTCGGCTGAGGCCGAGAGATGGTATGGCTTGGCTGAGGCTGAGAGATGATATGGCTCGGCTGAGGCCGAGAGATGATGCACGCCTTAGGAATCCTTGGCTCGGTGAGGGGCTAAGGCGCCCCGATTCACTGAGGCCGACTTGTCTCTAGCGGGTATTGTTCAGCACGTGGGAGTCAGGGTTGATCCTAACCCCCTTGCACGATTATTTAGGCAATATCGATTTTACCCCTCAACACATGCCCCCCACTCCCTAGTTCGAAGCATAGGTTCGGGCGTAGGGAGTATAACTCCGGGTGACATGATTTGAGTGGGTTTGGATTTAACAGCCTGTGTAATGGTGCTCTAATTAGCGCCGCGTGGCCGTCTTGCTTTTACGGAATGGAACCATCGCTTTCTAGGGACAACGGTTGGGGGAGCGCCACATAGCAAATCTCGGTTTTCACGGTGCCTGCAGCGGCGGTTCTGGGCATTTCGATCGAGACGCCTTATCTTCTTCTTTTTGAGGCGGTTTCCTTTGGGGGGAAGCAAAGTCGAAGCAACGCTATTCCCATTCGTGGCGTCCCTTCATTCCTTCCTGGAGAAATTTGTCCCCATGTTTTCTTTGCAATCTTGCTCGGTGTTTCTTCCAGCCAGCAGAATGATGAGACCCAGCAACATGGTTTCAGAAATCACCACTGAGGAATTGGGAAGACTCCGCCAGAAATATGGTATTCCCTCAGATATCGTTCTGCGACTGCCAAGGCCCGAGTACAGGGTTTCACAGGAGCTAGAGCGTGGGGTCTTTCTTTATGAAGACAGTCTGAAGGCATGCCTCTAGTTTCCTCTCCATCCCCTGGTGAAGGAGATCATGAAGTTTTATAACATCTGTCCGACAATGGTGGCTCCTAATAGCTGACGGAGTATCATCGGGTTCATCTCGATGTGTAGCCGAGTTCAGGTAACAGCAACTCTGTCCCTGTTCCGCGCTTGTTACCATCTGATGCCCGGGAGGAACTCGAAGTGGTCCTATATCGGACCTCAGAAGTCATTCGGGATGATCGTGGATAAGCCGTCATCCATAAAGGGATGGAAGGTCCGATTCTTTATCGCTGAAGGGAATATCGGTTTCGACTTTCCACGGGGATGGGGAAACCCTATTAGGGATATGGATGCGCATCCGGCCTTATCAGAATGGGAGAAGGAGGACCTAGGGGTCCTCACCAGCGGTCGAACGTTCTCGGCTATTGTTTTACTATCGGAGGAGGCCCTTTGCGATGCCGGGCTTAGCCCCATCGATAGGCAGGGTAAGCCCCTTCCCCTTTCTCTGTTTTTCCTTTCTTTGGGGTAGATATACTCAGGTTTGACCGGTTGCTCCCCATGTCTGCAGCCAAGAAATCTGAGATGGCGGGCCGCATATAGAGGGAGTTAGGCAAGCGCCCAAGAGAGACCAGCAGCGCAGAGAGGCGCAAGCCCAAGAAGAAAGTCCATCTTTCCGAAGAGCGCTCGCCAGAGGTTGGGCAAGTCAAAGCCAGCCTACGCTCCTCACCGCTGAAGAAAGGGGACGTGGGAGCGCCGGCGATGGAAGAGGGTTCTCTTCGTTGGGGGAAGAGGCAGTAGCCACGATGGGGGAGCATAGAGCGGAGGAGGACTCAGAAAGGGTCGCCAAGATCCCCTGTCCTCTGGTGATGGAGATAGCGGATAGCCCGGAGAGGCTCCGTCGGAAGTTCAGGGTGAGCCTGTTGTTGAAGGGTCTCCCTCTGATGGGTTAGAGGGTGATGACGTTGGGTCAAAGGCAGTGGATGTTCGGGAGGAGTTTCCTACCGGAGGGGTTCCTCTTGAGGAGGCTAGAGGTGCTGGTGAACAAGTTGAGGCTTCGGTGGAGTCCACATGGGAGGAGCATGCGCCAGCGATTGAAGAGGGGCCTTTGAGTGAAGAAGGAGGACAAGACAATGACCCTCCAGCTGAAGTTTCCCCTGTCGAAGCCTCGGGAAGATTGAGGCCAGGGCTGGCCGAGGTATCCGATGAAATGCAAGCCAGGCTTTTGCTGGAGGAGGCCAGGAGATTGAAGGCTCCTCAGTCTGAGATTGTTCGGGCTGGTTCCTCAGACGGGCTGCCTGGTGGTTTGGGCTTGGCTATCGAGGAGGCATTTTCCGCCTTGATGAAGTCGGCATTACATCCAAGCGCTGGTCCCTCGATGGACGAGTTCGCGTACCTGGACCTTATCGACGCCGCATTTGGTCAGCGGAACGTAGTGAAGGACGTTCACCTTCTCCCCGATATCGATAACTCCACCCTAATGGGGTTAGCTAGGTCCTACACCTCCCGGGTGAGTTGCTATTCCAGAGTATCAGGTGTTTTCTGGCAAAATTGATCGTGCTTCCTTACTTGTTTTTTGTTTTGTAGAGTGCTCTAATCAATAGGGCTCTGTGCTGGCGCTTGAGCCTGGTGATAGGGGCCAGCGTTTGGCCAAGAGAGTCAGCTCCGAGTTTCGACTGCGAGCAGTAGCATCTGACAAATTTGAGCAGGTCCTGGACGTTGTCAATAAGAAGTTGGAGATGGTGAGGGGATTGCATCATGTCGCCCTCAATGACGCATCCAGATTAAAGCTCGAAGTTAAGGAACTGCGCGGGCTCTAGGCGGGGTATGACGAGGCATGCTCAAAGCTATCGCAAATTGAATCTCGGCATGCTGGAGAAATGGAATCCGCCAAGAAACAGTTCGATGAAAGTCGAGACAGACTGAGGCGAGAGGCTACCGAGGAGAAGAATCGCCTGAACAGGATGCTCAGCGAGTCGGAGGAGAATGTCCGGAATATCAATCAATGCATCGTAGCCAAGGATGATAGGATTAAATGCACCAGGAGAGGTTAACCCAACTTGATTGCGAGCTTTCCCAGGCCTGGGAAGAAGCTGATAATAGGCAATCGAGGATTGATGACCTCAAGGGCAGAATCGAGCAGGTTAAAGCTGATAAATTAAGGGCCCTTGGCGAGGTCAAGGAGTTGACCAAGAAGTTAGCCAGGCAGGAGGAGGTACGATACTGTCTTTTAAACTTCCCATTAACTCGTTGTTGCATCGGCTAATCCTGCATTTGCAGATGGAGAGGGCGAAATTGGAGGGCCGAAACCAACTAAAGATCCTGCAAGAGGAACTGTCGTCGAGTAAAGGGAGGAGCTTGGAACTCGAAAGGCGGGTTGCTGAGATTGAGGAGCAAATGGGCTTGCTTCGGGGCGTAGAAGATGCGACCTGCGCCGAGGCTTTCTAGCTCAGCAAGGAGGAGACCCAAACTAAGATAGCCCGGGAGCATCCGGAGTGGACCTCTCTTTCCTGGATGTTGAGGCTTGTGAGGCCTGTACCCCGGGGGCTGAAGAAGATGAATATGACGATGTCTCAGACATCGACCTGGACGCTATCTTGGGTTCAAGTGAGGCTACAGCTTTCGAGGGACACTTCAAGCCTGTCGCCGAAGGAATGACGACTTTTGAAATGGGCGAAGCGAGCTGAGCCTCTCCGAGTGTTGTTGAGGGCACTGCTGGAACTGATCCAGCTCCTGATCCTTGAGGATCATTCATATGCTTTTGTTTTTCAGATATGTAATTCGGTCAAAATTTTTAATGAATGGGTCTTTTGTCTTCATCTGCTTAATCGCCTCTTTTGGCTGATCTTCTACCCTAAGTTTTCCTATGGCTACGAACGAATTATGACTCGTTCGCTATCTTGGGCTATTTGGCTCGGACTTAAGCAAATATTTTGGTCGAGGCCGAGGTATCGGGATAGCTTAGTTTGTCCGAAGCAAAGAAATCGGCATGCTTTGGCCGAGGTAAAGGAAACTTTGCAAGTTCCAGCCGGGGTGCAATGTACCGCGGTTTGGCCGAATATAAAGAGTGCTTCATTGTTGTTGAGGCGTCGGCGGCTATCTCAGTCCGGATCAAAGCAAAAGATAATGTTCAGTCATGCTGTACTGAAGAGATACTTCGGTTTATTCCGATGTATAGAGGCAGTTTTGGCCTTAAGCGGGAGCATAGGTCAATGTCTCAGTTTATGCTAAGACATAACGGGCAGTTGGGCCGGAGCGAAGGATATCAAGGCGCCTTTATTGAAGAGTACTTGGCTTCTGCGCCTTTTTATTATTCTGCCAGCGTCTTGTCTTTTCCAAGGCGAGCTGATCCTCTTTTTGCCGAAATGGATAATACGGCCCTGTAACCTGCAAAGGTTGCCTCTGTATTTTCTGGGGTCATTTATCCCGTTGATCTTTTCCAAGGTACGACATAGACGCTGACTTGCCATTGGAGGGCATCATTTTCGCTGGGCGATTTTTCAGGCCTGCCCGTGTCTCAAGATCAGTGGGCGGATCCCCTGCATTTAAGGCTCTCGATTTGAGATCAGGGAAAATCTTTTGGCGTGCGTCATAGCTCAGGCAACACATTTGGCGCGCATTGAAGAGTGCTTTTTTCATCTTCAGAGGCCACGTGGCCATGTGGGTAGGGTGTTTTGAATCTTGGGGCTTTTCTCTCTGATAGCTACTCCCGTTCGTTTGCCTATAAAACGGAAAGAGAGGGCCATTTTAGGCCATCCTCCAAGGTTTTTTCTCCGTGAGTTGTGAGAGTTTTCATGATGCCTGTGTCCCTTGGGCTGAGAATGGGGGGACTGAGTTTTCCTTTTGCAAGTCGTCTTCCCCCGATAGCTGGGGTGATGAAGGAGTCGCTGAAGAGCAACTCATCCTCCAGAGAGGAGTTTCGGAGATCATATGGAGAGCGCATAGGAGGTCCACAGGGATCACATGGAGAGCGCACATACGCGCTTCCTGTGTGTCCTTTGTGGTTTGCTACGGGGGTCGTAGGGTAGAAAGTGCACATGTACCCCCGTAGCATGCGCAGACTTTTCCTTCTCCCTCGGGCTGGATGTTTAGCCCCTCCGCACGGGGAATCTTTTGAGGGGGGAGATGGTGTGTTGTCTACTAGTACATTGCTTTTTGACTTTGGCGGTGACTAGCAGACTATACCCGGCCTGGTGCAAGGATCAACAGGTCTTTTGACCTGGTTGTGATCCTCCAACATATTCGTCCGAGGGATCGATGGATGGGTTGCCTTGCTCAATAGGGCTCATCCACTCATTCTGATTTCTCTGATATCTTGGGTCGGACACCGAGATATCATTATTAACCAAAGCTGGTCGCAACAGCCAGGCCGAGCCATTTGTTCGTCTTTATTTCTTGTGCTATGATGCACTTGTAACGCCTCTTTGGAGGTTATAATCCCTTTCATTGGTAAAGAAATAAAGAAGCTTTTATTCTTTCTTCTTTTAGCACCTGCTTCTTTTCGATGTGATTGTGCTTGAGAGTTACTACTCACGTATCGTGTTTTTGGGTTATAGCATATTTCGATAGCGTTCTTGCTACCTTGTTTTGCTAAGGCCAATGTTCGGTCCTCAATGGAGGAAAGCGTTTGTCCCTGTTCGGGTCAGAGGTGGACCTGGGCGGTCTCGGGGACTCATGCGGCAAGCATGATCCTGTTTGTAGAACGAAGCAGGTATTTCTTCGGAAAGGGATAGCTCATATGTCTTTTCGGTCGAGTAGAAGGAGGTTGCTTACTTCTGCCGAAGTATCATAGGACGTCTTAGTTGCATCAGAAAGTTTGAGAGATTACTCGTCTAGACCAGAGCTTTAAATAACTTTTTAAGAGTATGCCATTTGATTCGGCGAGGTTTCAGATAATCACTCTGTTGTAGCCGAGGCTTTAGAATATCGCTCGGTTGTTGCCGAGAATTCAGAATATCGCTCGGTCGTTGCCGAGGATTTTTGATAGTTTACTTGGTCCTTACTGCAACTGTGGATTCAGGTGCAGACAGCCAAAGAGGATGGGGGCTACCCGAGCGATGGAGGGGGCGCCTGAAGCTGTAAATCGGCCACTCTCAGAGAGGGCGAGCTATGTTGCTCAAGTGTTGGTCACTGGTACATTCTTTCCTTCGCATTTTTTTGAGGATGCCTGATTCGAGGAAGTCTGGCAGATTTTCGAGGATATTTACTTTGAAAATGATCTGGTAGATTGGAGGGAGTCTAGTCCCGAGAAGGGAGCTCCTTGAGCGCCTCAACGTTATTAATAATCCTCTTCGACGAGGGACGGGACTCTTCGTTTCCTGCGAGCGCCCACTGAAGTGGTGACGCGTGGCATTTTTCCACGGGCTGAGATTAATGCTCAAACGATCGAATATTCACCAGGAGCAGTTTAAATACGGATGAGAAGGATGCCTCAGTTAGTCATCTCTTCAGCAGATCTCCCAAGAGTTCCTGGGTTCTGAGATGGCATCTGGAGGTGAGGGGTGATCAACTGTGGCACCGAGCAGCGGCGCTAATGGCCGTGAGGGGTCCCAGGGGAGCCGCGTTATGGTGACCGTCACGGGGAGGCCCTGGTGTTAATGTTCACGGATCACGAGCAGCTCCAGAAGGCGGCCGAACAATATTGGCCATTTCTATGAGGGAAGTCGAGCTCCTTCGCCATGCCAATGATCGACTGGAGGGGAAGTAGCATCCCTTCGACGTAAGGTCGCCGAGTCAGCTCGGCATGGGGAGGGTTCGACGGCTCCCGGAGAAGATGATAAGGCCCAGTGAGGGCTCATGTATCTTTTTCTTTTTTGCCCTTTTTGTGATGAATAAAAAGAGGATTTCTGCAACTTTCGTGTCCGCCGTTATTTCCAAATGTTTGTTCTTATCATTCGGCCTTGGCCAAGATTTTTAATAAGTGATGCTCTTCGGCTCTGGCCGAGGCTTTTAATAAGAAATGGAGATGCACTTCGGCTTTGGCCGAGGCTTTTATTCTTTGGTACCGGCCGGGGCTTGTAAGCTGCCCGAACCTTGGACAAAGTTTCTTCATCATTCGGTCCGGTCGGGGCTTGTATCCTGCTCGAATTTGAACGATGTTTTGGAGACCATTTGGTCCGGCCGGGGCTTGTAAGCTGCCCGAATCCGAAGTTTTGGAGACCATTTGATCCGGCCGGGGCTTATAAGCTTCCCGAATCCGAACGAAGTATTGGAGACCATTTGGTCCGACCGGGGCTTGTAAGCTGCCCGAATCAGAATGAAGTTTCTTGATATTTTACTTGGCCCTGCCAAGGTATAGAGATTTGATTCGAGGCTCGGCCCTGCCGAGGTTCGGAGATTTGACTCAAGGCTTGGCCCTGCCGAGGTAAGGAGATTTGATTCAAGGCTCGGCCCTACCGAGGTTTGGAGATTTGACTCAAGGCTCGGCCCTACCGAGGTTCGGAGATTTGGCTCGAGAAATAGCTCGGTTGTGCCGGGAATGGATGCGTAAGCGACATCTATTTTCTGTTACGACCTTTCAGAAAAAACGACCGTAGCAGTTGCACCGTGGAGAATAGAAACATGATGCCAAAGCTGTAATGGGGCAAGTCTATAGAGAGCATACTCTATTGGTGATATATGTGGAGGTTGTCCGAACTCCACATCCGGGGAATGGATCTCCGTCCAAATCCTGGAGCTTGTAGGTGCCGGGTCCGTCGACTTCTACTACTTGATAAGGGCCTTCCCAGTTTGGCGACAACTTTCCTTGCTCTAGCGGTTTGGAAACGGATGCTTTTCGGAGGATGAGGTCGCCGGGCGAGAAGGATTTTCCTTTGACTCTGGAGGCGTGGTAACGAGCCACTCTTTGCTGGTATGCAGCTACTCTGATTCGAGCTTTCTCTCTGATCTCTTCTACCAGGTCAAGATTGGTGCGAAGTTGATCGTCGTTAGCTTCCTTTGAGTAGCTCTCCACTCGCAGAGAAGGGAGTCCTACCTCCACAGGGATGATGGCTTCCGTGCCAAAGGCCATTCGAAACGGGGTCTCGCCGTGGGATTCTCTGGGTAGTGCGGTAAGCCCATAGGACGTGATGAAGTTCATCCGCCCATCTGCCTCGGGCTCTGGCGAGCCGAACTTTGATCCCTTGAAGCAAGGTCCGATTAGTTACTTCGGCTTCTCCATTGGCTTGTGGATGCCCCACCGATGTAAGGCGGTGGCAGATCCCATGTTCCTCCCAGAAACCTCGGAACTTTGGGTTATCAAACTGCCTGCCATTGTCAGTGATATTGTATGCGGAAGGCCGAAGCGGCAGATAATGGATCTCCACACAAAGTCCCTGGCCCGAGCTTCGGTTATTTGGGCAACTGCCTCAGCCTCCACCCACTTGGTGAAGTAGTCGATGGGACAAACAAAAATTTTCTCTGTCCAGTGGCGAGGGGGAAAGGGCCAAGAATATCCATCCCCCACTTAGCAAAGGGCCAAGCGGAGGAAATAGGGACTAAACTGGCGGAGGGGAGCCTCTGGATGTTGGAGTGTTTCTGACATGAGTCACAAGCTCGGACGAGATCATCAGCATCTTTTGCATAGTGGGCCAATAGTACCCCTAGCAGCACCTTGTGGCATAAGATCGACTCCCAGATGGTTGCCACAAATTCCTTCATGTACCTCCCGAAGAGCATAATCAGCTTCAGATGGGCGAAGGCACTTGAGCAATGGCATGGAAAAGGATCGCTTATAGAGCTGGTCGTCGACCAACACATAGTGGGCAGCTTGCAATTTCAGCTTTCTTGCCTCCTTACGGTCGGCTGGGAGCGACCCTTCTTTGAGATACCTCGAGATGGGGTCGAACCAGGATGGCTCGGTCTCAATCTGCATCACTCCGCCTCCACGATGCTAGGCTTTTCCAGGATTTTTAGGGAAACTTTTGTTCGGCACTCATTGATTCTGCAGTTGCCAGTCGGGATAATAGATCGGCATGGGCATTCTCGGATCTGGGGATCTGGATAACTTCAAATTCAGAGAAGTAGGAAAGCAAGTCCGCACCTGCTGGAGATACCGAATCATGTTTGGCTCCGGGCCTCAAACTCGCCCGCACGTGGCCAGCCACCAATTGAGAGTCGGTGAAGGCATTTAACTTCTTCACTTTGAGGTCACGGGCGATTCGAAGTCCAGCGAGCAGAGCTTCATACTCGGCTTCGTTATTGGAGGCTGGGAAGGAGAAGCGAAACCATACTCGAAGGTAGCCCCTTCTGGGCTGGTGAGGATTAGGCCAGCACCTGAGCCACCGGCATTGGACGATCCGTCAACATGGAGCAGCCACAGGGCAGCCACAGGGCGTCAGATTTCGGTTGCTCGGGGGAGTCTGGAGTGGAACCATCCTCCGGGATAGTACATTCAAGGAGGAAGTCAGCTAGAACCTGGGCCTTGATGGCCGGGCGAGGCTGGTACCGGATGTCATGCTCGCTTAGCTCGACGGCCCATTTAGCCATCCTTCCTGATGTCTCCGGGCGATGAACCACCGCCTTGATGGGTTGGTCGGTGAGAACTGTCACAGAATGCAACTGGAAATATGGCCGCAGCCTCCGAACCGATGTTACCAGGGCCAAAACCAACTTCTCGATCTGGGTGTACCTTGTCTCGGCGTCTCCGGAGCAGTTTGCTGACATAGTAGATCGGCTTTTGAGTCTTTTTCTCTTCTCTGACCAAAACCGAGCCAATTGCGCCTTCTGAAACCAAGTACAGAAATAGCATCTCTCCCGAGTTGGGCTGCTGAGGAGGGGTGGAGAGCCGAGATACCTCTTGAGGTCCTCGAATGATTTCTAGCACTCGGGAGTCCATTGAAAATTTTGGCAGATCGAAGAGCTTTAAAGAAGGGAAGGCACCTTTCGGCCGATCGAGCTACGAAGCGGTTGAGGGCCGCGATCCTTCCTGTCAGGCGCTGGACCTCTTTGATAGATGTTGGGGGTCATTTGCTGAAGGGCTTGAATCTTCTGCGGGTTGGCTTCAATGCCTCGCTGAGAAACCATGAAGCCCAGAAACTTCCCAGAATTGACACCGAAGGCACACTTTGTTGGATTGAGCTTCATCCGATATTTTCGGAGCATCGCAAAGCTCTCAGAGAGGTCCTCAATGTGCTGGGATGCTTCTTTGCTTTTGACCAGCATGTCATCGACATATACCTCCATGTTTCGGCCGATTTGCTCCTTGAAGACCTTGTTGACCAGCCTTTGGTAAGTTGCACCTGCATTCTTCAGACCAAAAAGCGTGACACGGTAGCAATATGTACCTCGATCGGTTATGAAGGCGGTCTTTTCTTCATCCTCAGGCGCCATTCGGATTTGATTGTAGCCAGAATAGGCATCCATGAAGGTTAGCATCTGATGCCCTGAAGTAGCATCTACAAGCTGATCGATCCGAGGGAGAGGGAAGCTGTCCTTCGGGCAGGCTTTATTGAGGTCGGTGAAGTCGATGCAGATCCGCCATTTGCCATTCGACTTCTTTACCATGACGACATTGGACAGCCAGCTCGGATAGTTTACCTCCCGAATGAAGTTTGCCTTAACAAGTTTGTCGACTTCTTCCTTAATCGCCTTCTGCCGCTCAGGGGCGAAGCTCCTCTTCTTCTGCTTTATGGGCGGGGCATCTCATCCACATTAAGACGATGGACGAGAACATCCGGGCTGATTCCTGGCATATCGGAGGCTGACCAGGCGAAAACATCAGCATTCCTTCGGAGAAAGTCGATCAGCTCCGTCCGAGGTTTCCCTTTTAGCAGTGACCCGATCTTTATAGTTCGGTATGGCCGGGCTTCGTTCAGCGGCACCTCCTCCAGCTCTTCAGCTGGTTCTCCCGTTGCTCGGCAAAATCTTCCGAGCATCCAGTCCATAACCTCGGGCAATTTGGATTGCAGGCTGGTGACGAAACACTGCCGAGCTACAGCTTGGTTTCCTCGGACTACTCCCACTCCCCATCCGGTAGGGAACTTCATTGCTAGGTGCGGGATGGAGACAACGGCTCTAAGGGACATCAGGCCGGGTCTCCCGAAAATTGCATTGTAGGGCGACCGAAGCTTGGTCACCAGAAAATGTGTGGACCGTGGCAACGGAAGGCCAAGTTCCTGCATGGACCGTCAAGGTCACGACTCCTTCCGGGGTAATTACATCGCCGGTGAACCCCATTAGGGTGGAGTCCACAGCTCGGAGATTCTCCATAAGCAGTTTCATCTTCAGAAACACGTTGAGGTACAGAATATTGACGGAGCTTCCACTATCAATGAAATTCGATCTACATCATAGTTGTTCAGATTAAGGGATACAACCAACGCATCATCATGCGGGAACTGTATTTTCTGGAGGTCGTCGGAGAAGGAGAGCTCATTTGTTCGCGCTTTCTTTGGCGCTGAACCTTCTTCATCGTTCGCCCACTCGACGGACTGCCAATTGCCTCGATCACATTAATGTGACCAGCGACCGGAGGATTCGGAGGAGGAGGTTGCTGAGGCTCAGGTTGACGATCGCCCCCGTTCCTTGGCTCGGGTGCTCTCCTGAATTGGTCCAGCCTACCCCGCTGGATGAGCCTTTCGATCTCATTCTTCAGCTGCCAGCACTCCTCAGTGTCGTGGCCATGATCCCGATGGTAGCGGTAGTATTTGGTGGGATCTCTCCGGGTAGCATTCCCTCGGAGAGGAGGTGGTCGGGGGAGCTGGCGCTCTATCGCCATGAGGATCTCGCCCTTGGAGCAGTGAGCGAGTGAACCGGTTGAACCTCCTTGGCGGGCTCTGGGTGCGGTTCCTGGCGGGGGCGGAGGAACCCTTTGGCGGCGAGGTGGACTTGGCTGGCGGGCAGATCGGTGCTTGTCCGAGCCCTTGGGCTCCTTTTTCCTTGTCAGCTCGGTGCGGGCAGCTCTCCGCGATTCTTCGACTCTGGCATACTTGTCTGCCAGAGCCATCATGTCGGAGAGGTTCTGATGGTAGCTGACCTCCAGCGCCAGGTAAAAGTCACTCTCCTTCAAACTCTGCCTGCTAGGGCGGACATGGCCACCTCATGATTAAGGTGGTCCACTTCCAACATGGCCATGTTAAAGCGACCGAGATATTTTTTCAAGGACTCCCCCTCTCTCTGCTTAACCTTAGAGAGGGAGTCGGATCTCCGCCGGTGACGATGACTGCTGACGAACTGGCTGATGAAGAGGCGGCTCAGCTCATCGAACGAACTAACGGAACCTGGTTTCAAAGCATTGAACCAGGTTCGAGCGGATCCCCTGAGGGTGGAGGGGAAGGCGCGGCAGAGGATCGCATCTGATGCCCCATGGAACATCATGATCGATCTGAAGCTGCTGAGGTGGTCGTCGGGATCAAAGGCCCCATGATAGGGCTCGATGGTGGTAGCTTTACATGGGAGGGAATCACTTCCTCCATGATTCCCTTGGAAAAGGGAATGCCCTGCTCCGTCTGATGGTGGAGCGGATGGGCCTGCTTGGCGGCATCTAACTCCTGGCGCATCTCCCAGAGTTGTTGGTGATCTCCTTAGGCACAACAGAGGGGACGACCGAGGAGAGAAATGAGACGGTGTCGAGTCGTGGCGAGAGAACACCGGAGAGAGGGATCGGGCTCACCGAGATTGGGGAAGATCTTTGCCACGACCTCCTTGGGGGGCTGGCTCAGCTTCCCTATGGCGGCGGGGGGGATCGGCAACCCCATGCGGGCCGGAGGAGGAGATCACCGGATGAGCGGGGGCTGCATTCTCCTCAGGAAGATGCGGGGTAGGAGCGGCTGGTCGGGGAGCTTCAAAGCGCCCCTGAATCAAGTGGGTTAGAGCCTGGACTTGCTGGACCAGTGAGGCAAACTGGTCCTGGGTCACTGGGGCCGCCGGTGGCGATGGAGTCTCAACTGGCGGCGGTGGTGGCGCTACACTGTTCATCGGATCAGGTCTTTGGGAGGCGACCTGATCCTGGGCTTCAGAGGTAGCCTTTCTTCGGTTGGCCATGGGAGGAGTTCTCTTTCAGATCGAGATCCTTGTCTCCTGAATCACAAGTTTATGGGACTTGAGGGCCCTTCCTCTAGCACCATTTTGTTGCTGAAATCTGTCCTCCGACTCGGGCGATCGGGCTCTGGGACGGGCTTCCTCCTGGGCGGACCTGCAAAACAGTCCTCATGCGAGAGGCATTGGGGGTGGCCCTCCGCGGAAGACCCTCCGATGCTCAAGTCAGCGGGGATCGGCAATCAACAAACAAGAGGAGAAGGCTCTCACTGAAGAGTCTCTCCAAGGGTGGCCTTTCGAGAGCTCTGAGCAGAGCGCTAATGGCGGAAAACCAAGGCAGAAGGAGAGTGTGCCAGTGAGCAAGTGCGCATACCTGAGGAGTCAGTAGATGACTCTATTTATAAAGGATCACCTGATTCCCTGAGGGCATCGTGGGTCCAAAAATCGTTAGGATTTGAATCCGATTTGTTATGAGGTCAGTAAGATTCGCATCTTATTGGTTAGAGGATCGACGCTTGGGAGAGCTGGTTGATGTCTCGAGATTTGGCGGGTATATAGGCTCCAGGGCTCTAGGCCACTCTTGTGGGTCCTAGGCCACTCTCAGATATGATTTCTTATGTTTGGAATCTTACGGATTTGAACTCTTCCGCACCGAATTCCGCATAAGGTCCTTGAATGCCCGGGTCTAGCCGGGGTATAATAATGACTCGGCTGACGAGGCACATTGGATAGCTCGACCGGGCCGAGAGAGACGTTATAGCTTGGCTGAGGCCGAGAGATGATATGGCTCGGCTGAGGCCGAGAGATGATGCGCGCCTTAGGAATCCTTGGCTCGGTGAGTGGCTAAGGCGCCCCGATTCACTGAGGCTGACTTGTCTCTAGCGGGTATTGTTCAACACGTGGGAGTCAGGTTGATCCTAGCCCCCTTGCACGATTATTTAGGCAATGACGATTTTACCCATCAACAATCATTATACTCTCAAAATTTTCTCTATGTTCAACCTATCAGAACTGAACAAAGTATCATTGTTTAGCCTCAAATTTTTTTCTATATTCAACCCATCAGAACTAAAAAAGCATCATTGTTCAGCCTCAAAATTTTCTTTATATTCAACCTATTAGAACAAAGATCTTCTATTTGGCTCTAATGGATTGAACAAAAGCCTTCTGTTTGACCATACAGGACCAAATAGAGACCTTCTATTTGGCCCAGTCTTTGTTCAGCCATGGGCCAAATGGACCGAACAAATGCCTTCTGTTCGACCACACAGGATCGAACAAAGGCCTTATATTTGGCTCAATCTTTGTTCGGTAGCCGAGAAGCTGATGGTATGGCATAAAGGCGAGGAAAGAAAAAAAAAGCTGGATGGGTCTTTATTTAGAAAATGGTGGAAAAGAAAAAAAAAAAAGAAAAAAAGAAGAAACGATGATGGAGATGGAAGGATTGGTGGAAAGGTGGTGAGTGAGAGAAACCAACACTACCGGTTTGATTTTGGGGGCCTTTTTTAAATATTATTATTTTTATTTCTTATCCGATTGCGAAGGTATGCTTTGGTAGGGTTTTGAGAGGCAATCGTCGCCGCTTGCTGGGGGGGGGAATGGAGCTGAATGCCTCCTTGGCTTGCCATAGGAGAGGAAGGGAAGCCGGACAGGAAGAAGGGGAAGGGAAGAAGATCGGCTAGGAAGGAAAAGGGTTTGAAAAAAAAATTTAGGATGCGGGGGTGTGGAGAGAAATTTTTGATCGAAGATTAGGACTTTGGATTGGAGAGTGTCGATGAGTAGAAGGCTGCAATGGTGAGAGCGGAGGCGAAGGACACGAATATATCGCCCTGTCAATCGAAGAAGAGAAAGGAAGAAGAAGAGGGAAGGAGGGGAGCGGTCGGGTGGGGTAAGGGAGAGGAGTAGGTTAGAAACTTTATTTTTTTAGAGAGTGCAGAGAGAAAATTGCTCTCCACACCCTTTTGAATTTGAAAATTTTTAAAAAATTCGAAGGTAAGAAGAGCAATTTTTGTGGTGTATTTAACTCCCCCAAGCTTAGCTTGGGTGCAATAATTTTGACCCCAAATTCAAACCTAATTTCAAAGCCTAACAGCAGCCTTATTTTAAATTAAACTAAAAACGATTCGAGCTTGAATCAATCTTGGTTCAAAATTGATTGAAGCATTATTTAAGCTTAAAATTAAATTGATACAGAGTTAATTCAAAGCACAAATAAAAAGTGCTAATCAAAACTTCAATCAATTTATTTATTATATATATATAATATGTACAGTAAAGCCATAATTTTTACTGAGTTGAGTCTCAACATATAGGGTCAATTTTCAGCTCACTTAAAATTAATTTCGAGCCTATTTTGCTGGCTTGAGATTGATTTCTTGAGGTTAAACTCATGTGATCCAAACTTTTCTTCATTGGAGCTTGAATGAAGTTATAAGCACATCAGTTCACTTGACAATCCTAAATTGGAGCATTCAGAGTTGATCCAAATTAGTTTAACATGATAGATCTGGATCTAGGTCAGAGCCTTTTTTTTTTTTTTTGATAAAGACGGGTGATCACACTAGTCTAGTGTGAATCAGCCCAGATACATCAGATTGTAAAATTTGTAACAACACAAGGGGACATGGTTCACCCATCGTCCATATCCTATATCCTACATGCTGAGCCACGGCCGTCGCTGCCCAGTCAGCTGCCGTGTTGACTTTACGGAAAACATGATGAATCTGGGCAGTTACCACCTCCTGAAGCATGGTCCAAATATCTGTCAAGATCGGATTGGTGGATACATCAGGAGCACTCTCTTTCCGCATCCACTGTATGACAATCATAGAGTCTCCCTCAATAACAAGCCTCTGAGCTCGAAGAGTCTGCAACGCATAAGAAATACCAGCCCATGCAGCGTAAAGCTCAGACATGGGGACAGAGAAGTCCAGAGAGCCAAATCCACCGGCCGCAATCATATTGCCCTGTGGACCGCGTATGATGAAGGCCGAACCAGGAAGTCTACCGCGAATACTCCCATCAAAGTTAATTTTGACAAACTCTGAAGGAGGGGGCTCCCAGGAAATGAATACCATATAAAGCTGACTGGTTTAGAGGATCCAAATTTTGGCTGGTGTGAAATCGTATAAAGCTGATAAAGTCTCAGCGGTTCCTTATAATCCACAAGGCTTTGATTTCGTGTCACGCAAGCATCATCCTTCGATAGAGCAACCATGCTGCAATAGATCTTGGCCATGTTTTGTAGTAGTCTTACAGCTTTCCAAGTTCAATATAGAGTAAACATCTGAACGACTTTTTTAATAAAACGTAGCACAACAACGCAGTTGAGATCCTACCAACTTTGCAACAAAACAATGGTGAGGGTCTCATGATAGATAAATAAATACCTGCTGGCGGACAGAAGCCAATTTTTGTTAGAAACATTGGGACTTGCGCCCGAGGTGCAGTGGAAACCTTTCAAGCAAGTCATTTTGGATCAATAAGAGCAAAAAGGTCCTAAAAAATAACAGAGCGTTGGATGGTAATAGAATCGGCCGGATTGGATAGATGTTGGGTCAAAAGTTAGCCAAACTAAAACCTATTTATGAACCTAAAATTCAAATTCAAATCTAATCATTTTATTAAATAAGTAACTAGATTTGATCTTTAAGAAATTGGATCAAGTTAAATGGACAAACAATGCTATCCCAAGTTATAAACAACTAAGATTATATGATGTGAAATATACCATGCAAAAGATTAATGTAAAGCAATAATTTAGATTTTAAGGTGCTTTACTTTTCGAAATGAGTAAGAATAAACTAAGGATGAATATGCGAAGAGTAAAGTAATTACCCGCAGAACACGATTAACTAAGTAATAATGAAAATAGGATCCTAGGGTTTAAAAATCATTACTTTTAATATGTTTTTTCTTCAACAAAACAAAACGTATGAGAAGGGATGGGTCTGATTACTAGGCAATGATGGTCTTCGTCCTAAAAGATTGGATCACAAAACTCTCGGAATGGGGGCCTGGAAGAAGAAGCTATGCTCCCACGGATGTTTCAGCTTTTCTTCAGACAGTTCCGAAGGCAAGAAGGACTTCATCTAAGGATCGTAGCACTTTGGCATCTTGGAGCTGAGATGCTTAGAACAGGTGTTGGAATGGGTATTATTAGGTCTCTCACCCTCTCCCTCACGGAGTGTCAATGCTCAGGAACACAGAAAAATAGAAGAAGAACTCTTTTTCATTAATTATCAATTGTTCTTTATAAGAAGAAGAAAGATGTTTTTATAATAAACCCTAACACTTGATTTATATGAAAAAAGAGAAAATAAGGGTGCCATATTATTTCTAAATAAGGAGATAGGCGGCATCTTGAAACAAGAAAAAGAGATCAAAGGATAGCTTTCCAAATAAGAAGATAGGCGGCATCTTAAAACATAGAAAAGAGATCAGGGGATAGCGCCATATTCTGCTTTCCATAAGGGATGGGCGGCAAGTCACCTTTTATAGGGGGCTTATTTGCTTCCTTTTATGCTAAGATGATTTTATAAAATCCTGGATGTCCTAATTGAGTAGATGACGCCTACTTTGACTGAGATTCCATGTGGCTACTGAGGTGGTGCACTGAATGTGGTCCTTCATGGTCTTGAGTCTTCAACTTCTTACACTTTGACTCAATAAATCTTAACTTGACTTACATAAAATTATTGGACTCATACTGACAAAACTTGATTACAAAATTTAAAGTCAAATCAACATAAAGTAAGAAATCCATAATAACTCTAGACTCAAATGAATTGACAGGAATCAAAAGTCTAACTACATCAATCAGAAATTCATAATGAGCTCAGTAACCTTTGTCTGATCCTGGTGCCCGCACCAATTCTTTCGAAATGGGAGGAACTTGATTATATTGAGTAAGGGTTAATTCGGCTTTGGTACCACTCCAATAGGTCTGGATCGAGGCACTGCAGATCCTCTTGAATGATCCACGAAACCTCAAATTTTGGTTATCCTTGACAACGAACTAAATAACATTAGTAGCCTTTATCCCGGATAGTAATAGTTTGGTCATTCAGGATACGCTCAATCCTTTTTATGCTCTCAGATAAATTTATTAGTGGACACTCAGGTACGGGTTCGCTTTCAAGAATAGGGTCAGATCCAAATAGCTCACTAGGTATCATCGCTGGCTCCCTATACTCAACTAGGTCTGAGAAATTGAAGGTTGAGCTAATGCCAAATTTGGATGGTAACTCGAGCACATAGGCGTTGGGTCTAACTTTCTTTATCACTTTGAAGGGTCCAGCTACATGGGCATGTAACTTTTTCATAGTCCCCGAAGGAAACTGCTCAGGTCTAAGCCTAATCATCACTTAATCTCCTTTAGCAAATTCTTTAACTCTCTTTCGGAAATTAGCCATGTTTTTATAAGAATCATTGCTCAAATTAATCTTATTGATAATTTTCTTATGTAGATATCTAACATGTTGTGCAAATGATTTAACTGACTCAGAGACTCGTGCATGTATGGGCAAAGGAATTAGGTTTATGGGTCTATTAGGCTTATAACCATAGACAATCTCAAATAGACTCTTACATGTGGTCCTATTAACTGAACTGTTATAGGCTAATTTGGCTCTAGGTAATAAAAGGTTCCAATTTTCAGTGTTTTCACCTACAAGACATCTCAACAAGTTTTAAGGATTCAGCTTACTACTTCAGTCTGGCCATCGTTTGAGGATGGTAGGAGGTAGAAAATTTGAGCTTAGTCCCTAACATGTGCCAAGGGTTTTTCATAAGTAACTTGTGAATCAGACATCCCTATCAAATACATTGGATAATCCAAAAGGCTTCACTACCCACTCATAAAGATCATTCTTAGTCTTAAAAGCTATTTTTCACTCATCCATAGGTCTGATCCTAACTTGGTGATAGCCACTCTTAAGATCAATCTTAGAGAAATTAGTTATTCTGGCCATCATATCTAGCATGTCATCAAAATGGGAAATGAGAAAATGATACTTAAATGTTATTTTGTTAATGGCTCGACTATCAACACACATTCTCCAAGTGTCATCTTTCTTGGGGGTTAAAAGGGCAGGTGTTGCATATAGACTCAGACTTTCCCTAATAAATCCTTTCTTGAGGAATTCTTCAATCTGTTTTTGTAATTCTAAGTGCTTAATGGATTCATCCTATAATATGAAAGATTAGGCAAAGTAGCTCCTGAGACTATATCTATATATATTGTATGTCCCTTAAAGGTGGTAACTGATCAGGAAGTTCTTCAGAAAATACATTTTAGAACTCTTTCAAAAATTCTACTACCTCTTGAGGGTATTCTTTTTGGGTTTGATCATGAATTTCTTAATAGTTAAGATTCAAACTGGTGAACCCTCGGAGATGTATCATGCAAAAGATTAACATAAAGTAATGATTTAGATTTTAAGGTGCTTTACTTTCCGAAATGAGTAAGAATAAACTAAGAATGAATATGCAAAGAGTAAAGTAACTACCCGCAGAACACGATTCATTAAGTAATAAAGAAAATAGGATCATAGGGTTGAGAAACCACTACTTAGAACATGCTCTTTCTTTAACAAAACAGAACTTATGAGAAGGGATGAGTTGGATTACCAGGAAATGATGGTCTTCGTCCTAAAAGATTAGATCACACAACTCCCGGGACACCTGAAAAAAGAAGCTATGCTTCCGTGGATGTTTCGACTTTTCTTCAGATGGTTCCAAAGGCAAGGAGAACTTCATCTAAGGATCATAGCAACTTGGCGTCTTGGGGCTGGGATGCTTAGAACAGGTGTTAGAACAGGTATTTGTTAGGCCTCTCACCTCTCTTTCATGGAGTGTCAATGCTCAAAAGTATAGGAAAATAAAAGAAGAAGACTCTTTTTCCTTAAATTTTCAATTGTTCTCTGCAAGAAGAAGGGAGGGGTTTTTATAATAAATCCTAACCCTTGAATTCATGAAAAAAAGAGAAAATAAGGGCGCCATATTATTTTCAAATAAGAAGATACGTGGTATCTTGAAACAAGGAAAAAAGATGAGGGGATAGCTTTCCAAATAAGGAGATAGGTGGTATCTTGAAACAAGGGAAAGAGACCATATTCTATTTTTCATAAGGAGTGGGTAACAAGTTACCTTCCATAGGAGGCTTATTTGCTTCTTTTTATGTTGAGATGACTTTATAAAAATTCTAGAACATCATAATTGAGTAGATGACACCTACTTTGACTGGGATTCCATGTGACCACTGAGATGGCGCACTGAATGTCGTCTTTCATGGTCTTGGATCTTTTAACTTCTTATACTTTGACTCAATAAATCTTGACTTAACTTAAATAAAATTATTGGACTCGTACTGACAAAACTTGATTACAAACTTAAAGTCAAACCAATATAAAGTAAGAAATCGATAATGACTCTGGACTCAAATGAATTGATAGGAATTAAAAGTCTAACTACATCGATCAGAAATCCATAATGAGCCCAATAACCTCTGTCTGATCCTAATGCCCGCACCATTATACAATATTACAACCATATAAATGATACAACGATAACAACAATTAAATTTTAATTTCAAATGAATTGAAGTTGACTATAGAAATTCTTTTCTCTATTATGATTACTATCATGTAGCTAATCCAACCTAAAAATTAATGAAACCATCTTACCTGCCTGAAGGATGCCTTCCATTGCAAGATAGTAAAGGTGTTCTATAACTTATCAGCATTCAAAATTTTATGCAGGCCAGACAATGAAGAGTTACTTGGCATGTATTCCATCCAATTTAGCCTTCACCTAAAATTGTCATGCATTAAGATGCCCTCTAGTCATGAAGAGCACTTTGGAGCTAATTCAACCGAAGCTTGGCCTAACACTCCTGTCCATTGTCGAAATATAAGTGGCAGACCATGGTAGCAACACTTTTTAAACACATTGCAGTCCTATTTTCTTTCCTTTTCTTTCCCCAAATAACTTTGTATCTACAAACAAAATATATTTAGAAAAGGAGGTGCATATTTTTTCTAATTGTAACTCCGCCAAGGCCGGTCCTAAGCTTGGATAAAGGAGGAGGTTGCCTTAAGTACCTGACAGCCAGCGTAAAGCTCCGCCAGATCCCTTAAAACATGAATCTACAAGTATATTTAGACTAAACATCAACCATCCATCTTATGATGAAAAATATTTACTTTTCCTAGCGTGAATGGTCCATTTTCCTTTGATAAGAATTTGTTTTAGTAATCGCCATGATTCACAGCTCACCCAATATATTCATAAAAAACTTTCACCCATTTGAGAGAACCAAAAAATTTAAGAAAATTGGATTGAGAAAAAGGTTTCCAATAACATAAAAAGGCAATGTTGCTGTTAAATGATCATTATAAGCATTTGACATCACTGCTCCCAGAAAAGTTAATAGCAGAGAAAACAATTAATAAAGCACAGACCAGTGCTGAAACAAAAGTAATACTCGATACAATTCCTGTATAAGCCTCATTTCCACAAGGTACTTGCCACATGACATTTTTTGCAGATCCAGCACCCAGATTTTTAAGTGTCCATGAACAGGACTCTGGCTGTAATTTTTTTGGTCTACAACGTATGAACAAGTCTGGTCTGCCTATTTCAATCCCGGCATAAGCACTTGAGTCAAGGGGCTGAAAAGAAAATCAACTAATTAGAACCATATGTCTCAATACTTGTAGAACTGATTATGGCAAATGTAATTGAAGTTTAAACTACAAGAAATTGGAGGGAACAGAACATTGGTAAATGAAAAACAATAAACTGTTCTTCGAAGGTTAAGTGAAACACGACAAGGGATAGTGGACAAATTCTTCTTAAGGATGACTGTTTGACACTTGTGCATATCTTGAAAAGTTTACAAGATCCCAATGCTATAAAAGGAACAATGATCTTTCCATAAGGAGCAAAAGACAAAATGTACAATAGTGCTGGGCCGATGGCCGCACTAATTTTGTATTTTTGACCCCTGTTTTAATTTAACTTTAAAGCATAGGAAACCTCATCATAAATATAGTCTCCACATTAAATTTTATGAACTTTGAAAAAAAACTGGTCGCTGAATGTCTGCCCACTTGATGCGGAGTTATTGAATCCAAAGTTCGATATAACTAAGATCCCGGTATTACAAATGTGAAGACACACATGGCAATATCCATTTCACTACAATGCTGTCAATTATCCCGTTCACTGGAAAAGCATAGAATTAAATTCGCATTCTGATACAACTGTTAAAGTAACTCAAAAGAAATTGTAACTAAAAGTTTTCTCATGAATTCATCTTCATGGCCTATTCAATAGAAAAGTTATGATCTATATAAAGCAGCTGATTTAGAATTTTAATAAAAACAATGATGAATTAAAAAAATGGTAGTTCCAAAGGAGAAAACAAAACAAAGAGCAAATCTGACAGAATAGAGAGGCATTGGTATCCTAAACAATGAATTGCTCCAGCATCATTAGACTCTCAGTAAATCAGAATTTTTGGCTCAATATAAGTAAGTGTGTTAGGAGTCACTGAAGCAATTCATTCGAATCCAAAGGTCCTAGAGTCAGTAAAGAGCATGCAAATAAGGTACATTATTTTTCTTTGAAAGTTTGAGTTGATATTGATCTTAAAGGGTTGGTTCACTATTCCCATAGAATAAGATGGAGTCCAGATGACTTATAATAGTTTTAAGAAGGGTACAGGGAGCCCTGCACATATTTAAAATTAGAAGGATTCAAAAATCTATATATGTGGGAGACAATAGGAACTGAAATTTGTAACCTTTTTGTCTCACTCCTCAAAAGTCAGATTTTCATTTCTCTGCTTCATGATATAAGATTACACACCTCCCAACCACCCTCCTCATGTGCCTTGATCATGTTTAACATTTTTTGGTTGAAACTAAATGTTTTGCTTCATCTTCATTATGCTAGCTCCCGCATCACAGTGATAATGGACTTCATTATGGATAATTTTTTTGGTTTCTGTTATCCTTTGGCATCTTCCAGCCAAGGCTTCAATGGTGGACCATATTACAACATCTTAGCAATTGAACTTGAGACTATTCTCAGATTAGCATTGAAAATTCAATATCAGACACCATCAGAAAAATAACAAGCATGCCTTTTATACAGAAGAAGTATATTATTCTACGACTATATGCATTCAATTAAGTGGCTGCATAAACTCAAAATATGAAAAATGTCTAAATTTCAGAAGGTCATAAGTCGTACTAAAAAATGACAAGGAAAAAAACTAACACACTTGAAAATGGGAGCTTCCCTGTTGTTGAATGTAGCAGACTTTGAAACATTTAAGTTCAATAAGTAAATTATATTCATCCGCTAAACAATTCACCACATAAAATTTACAATTTTTATTATATAAAATGCTAATTTCAGCGTGCAACCACCAAAATTATACCAAAGGAAACTTAAGTAGCATGAAACACTACGAAGAAATGTGTAGCAACTTTTCTGGTTTATTAAACTCACCGGATATCTAGCATGGAGCGGTAATTGAATGACAGTTTCATAGCTCCCCAAGAAGTCATTCCTAATATCCATGTGAATTTCAACAATTGATCTGTTGGACAGAGCAGAGGGTAATTCCAGATTCATGTCTCCAAAAACAGCAGCATCAAGAAAAGCTGAAGAGAAAGGAGGTCAAAAAAAAAAAGTTGTTAACACTTAAAAAGAAGCATGAGTCAATTGGCTTTGTTGCTAGAATATGATAAGCTTTCGACCTCCACGATGAACAAGATGTTGTAGCTCAAATGGATCTGCAAAGACTCCAATTGGAAGTCTTTCAATAATCACCACTTCACAAGAGTAAGCATCAAGCCGCATCATAACATCTGAATGATTAACAAATCTCAAGGTGGAAACCACATGTCGATGAGAAGTTGAGAACCTTCACCATTCATATATCGGTGCAGGTCTGAAAGTCCAAGCACATTGATATCATGATCCAGCCCTCTACACAACTCACTTGCACCGAATTCCTGACCCAAAAAATCATGAAAATCAGAATCAAGCATGCTATATTGCGGTGATCAGAATAAGAGCTGGCAATGTAAGCTTGAGAGCATGGCAAACAGCCAAAGATTCTCCCATCATCGTTTCCCACATTGCTTGCCTGAAATTAATTTCAGCATATAGAAACATAAGTATTAACAATTTATAATTCAAGCAATTGCCAATACAATAATAAATATAAAATTATGAAAAGAAAATCATATATCAATAAAGGTATCATCAATAGAAAGAGTATGACAAAAATAATGTGGCAATAAAGGTTAAATCAATGGAAAGAGAACATATATTTCTGCCAGGACAATTCTCAAACACAAGTGTATTGCAAACGTTATTATCTTACCTAATGATAATAAAAATAATACAAAACAATAGGAGGAGAGACTCGAGTGCAGCCCATAATGAAAGGCATAAAATTTCATGCTAACCTCGTCAGGACGTAAAGCAAAGGCATAACATGCCCAATTGCTGACAAAGATCAAGAGGAAGAAGAGGCCAAATATCAACAGCCATTGGGCCCTATACTGGCATTGGATGTCCATGTAATAGTGGCTTCACTTCCCAGTGGAACTGGGAATGAGAACATGGACCGGCAATTAATAAGAATCTCTAATTAATCTCCCAGTACACGATTATGTGAGTCACAGACAACCCACCAAGCATTGGAATTACATAAATCGGGGCTGAAAAATGATGAAAAATTTGATGATTAATTAACTTATTTTTAAGGAAGATAAAAAAATCGGTTTGGTGGTTTAATGCTGGAGCAACTAAATAATCCGTTTCAACAAATCAGGATCAGGAAAGTCAAATTTTCGACGTACCCGCAAGTAAAATTTTGAAGATTCCTCAAGGAAAGAGGAGCAGATCGAATACAGATAGTGGAAAAAGGTTTCAAACGGCCCTCGCTGAGAAGATTAGGGATTGCGTGAAGAGAAGCGACGGAAGACAGGGGAGGCATCATCGTCGCCGTGGTGGGTTCATTGGTATTGATACGGGGCATTACAATAATCGAGGAAACTTTTATCCGTTTTTATAGCACGGGGCTTTTATGTAAAAATGTGAAAACTGATTAAGGAAACTTATCTGCAGTTTTTAAAGTTTGCAGGGCTTATATGTAAGAATGCTTTCAGTTTTTAAAAGCTCCGGCAAGCGGCTTGCCGAGAATAGTTCAAACTAACCAAAACAGACCAAAGCTAATTAAAATTGAAACTTCTAGTGCCAAATTGATCTCAGCCGAAACCAATCCTTGGATCAGTTTTGGCTGAAATTGAAGCCTTGCTCTGCATTCATCAATTTATTTACTTTAAAGAGCACTCATTGCATTGTTTTATTTATATATCATCTATCCTAGAGGTAGGAACGGGGTCATGCCATCCACGATATACAGCACGGCCCAGACCCACATGGGCCGTGCCAGGCACGGCCCAGTAAACCGTGCCTTATCGGGCTCAAAAAAATTTTTTTGTTGGCTCGGCACGACACGTTCCAAGCCCACATGGGCCTGTGCCATGTCGGCCCAGGCACGATCGACTCGATAAAAAAAATTTATAAAAAAATATTTTTTTGATAAATTAAAAAATTGTTAGGAATAAAGAAATTTTATTAATATGAAGCCACCTTAATGGTAGGGGGTTTGGCATAGACCCCTACCAGTTTATTAATTTAAAATCAAAATGATATAGAAGGGAGGGGGGCTAGGCCTAACCACCCGAATAGAATATAATAAGAAAGGAGAAAAAAATAGAAAGAAAAAAATAAAGTTGACTCACTTTAAGTTTTTAACAATTAAAAAAAAAAATATACAATTATAAAAATAGAAATGACTCACTCATCAGTCATCAGTAGTATTTGTGTCATCATCATCTTCGCTGGTTAAGTCATGTCCACCTTTATCTTGAAGACTCGCCTCAGCATTCAACCAATCTTTGAAGCAGATAAGCATCTCAACTATCTCGCCAGTCATCCTACTTCTCTTTTCGTCCAGAATACGTCGACCTGCACTGAAAGCGGATTCCGATGCTACTGTGGATATCAGCACAGGTAAAATATCTCGTGCAATGGCAGACATAACATGATATTGATTTCTAACACTCTTCCATCAAGCTAATACATCTAGACTTTCTATTTGATCTTCATCATATGCAAAATGAAGATCGTTTCGTAAATAAAATTCCAATTCATTACTTAAAGATGAAGAAGATGAAGAAGATGAAGCGTGTATGTGTCTTCTAATAAATGAAAAAATAGATGATGAATAAGATCTAGAAGAAGAAGCAGAGCTTTGAGCAGGTATTCTAGATCCATAAATTTTATCATTATATAAACATAAATATCATTAAGAAGTCGTGTTACCTCATCTTTAGCAGGTTCAGGATTTTGATTCATGTTTTCACAATATCGATCAATTAAAAAAATTACACCATTTAATTTAACTCTAGGATCAAAAACAGCAGCTAAGTTATGCAATGGACATATCCTATTCCAATATTCATTCCATTTAGTTTCTATATTATATGTAATAGGCATTAAAACTTCATGATATCTATATTCTTTAAATTTTTCACTAATTACATATGCTTTTTGTAAAAATGAACAAGAAGTTGGATAATAAATACCTAAAAGAACATTTGTAGCATCATAAAAAGTAACCAAAAAATCTTCTAAAATTTTACCTTGATGCCAATCAGCTTCAGCCAATGTAAATCCTAATCTACGCTCATTAATATAAGTACTTAATAAGTTCTTATATGGATATGCATCATGGTATAGGTACTATTCCAACGAGTTATTACATCAAGTTTAAATTTTTTAAAACGTTTACCATGATCTACACATAATTGTTTAAATTCTTGAAGTCTTGACCTTGAAGCATGAATAAAAGAAAGTATATTTTTAATTTTTGAAATAACCTCTTGAATTATGTTTATGCCAGATTGAGCAGAAAGATTTAATATATGGCATGCACATCTAATATGAAATAATTATCCATCTAAAATGGGATGCAAAGAGTCGTTTAATAATGCAACAACAGAATTATTATTAGATACATTATCAAAAGTAATTGATATTATTTTATTATTAATATTATATGAGCATGCGGTTTGATAAATAATATTTAAAATTTGTTATCACGGAAAATCAAAAGCATGAAAAGCAATAATTCATTTATTTAATTGCCAATCATTATCATATAATGAGTAGTAATAGCAATAAACAACCCGACCAAATATCAGAAGTTAAAGAAATTCTAGCATTTAAATTTGAGAAACTTTCAGTTAAACTTTGTTTCATTGCTAAAAAGTTTATCATAGCAACTTTTCTAAAGGTACGACTACTAGTTCTTCTATAAGCAGGTTGTAGGCCTAATTAAACATATCTTTTAAAATTATAAGATTCGGATAAATTAAAAGGTAATTCATCTTGAACTATTCATCTTACCAGTATTTTTTTCTGATTTTCATGGTTATATGCAAAATTACCTACAAATGATCCCTCTTGTATATTAAGGATACATTGCTGACGGGAATCATGCATCCTATGAGTCTCTTGATGTCTTTTTAAATGCCCTGTTCCCCAATACTAGAACAACTATAAAGTTTTACACATTTTTTACATTTTGCTTTATAGACTCCATCAACCATAATTCTATCGAAATAAATTCAAACATTACTGGTCCTCTCACGAGAAGAGGTTTGACATTCAGTGACACTGGCTTTAGAGGGAACTTGGAGTTAGGATTGGGGTCCTTGGGGATTAGTTTTCTTACCCTCATAAAAAGGGTACATGTTAAAATTACTTTCTTTAAAAGATGTCATATCTAAAATTTTAATTAATAAATATAAAAAAATAAAAACTAACCCATAGAAATGAATTAAGAAAAGATAAGAGTGGAGGCGTGGAGCCGAGATTTGTGAGCTTCTTCTTGCGCTCTCGCCTCTCAACAAGAAGTGACCTTGTAGCACTTGACTACTTGCTTTGCTTGAGCACTTGCCACTTGCAAAAATACTTGCAAACTAAAATTAAATTACTAATCTACTAGAGCATTTGCTAGAAGAGAGAAATAGTAGTAATATAGAAGAGTTAGTTTGGTGTGGTAAGAATGAGAGAGAAATGGGCTATTTATAGAAGTCTCAAAATTTTTTTCTTCAAAATACCCTTTGATATAGATGTTATATGGCTATTGGGAGGGGTAAAATGGTTTAAACCCCTCCCTAAATGGCTATATAGCCGTTTTTAACAGTTATATAGCCGTTGGCCACGTGGCCCGTGCCAAGGCACAGCGGGCCGTGCCAGGCATGGCACGACTTAGGCCCGGCATGGCCCGTTGCCCAAAATGGGCTACGGGCCGTGCCGGGCCTTTTTTTTTTTTTTTTACCGTGCTGTGCTTGGCACGGCCTATTTGTTAATGGGCTGTGCCATGCATGACACGGTAAATTTAAAAGCACGATGGGCCTGGACCATGCCTGGCACGGCACGGCCCAGTGCCCACCTCTAATCTATCTTGACCATAACCAAAAGTTCTTGTCATATTTAATTAAGGGTCCTTCTATGAATTAAGGTAACATCCATTGAGGTTTACAAAAGCTTTATGATAGACTCACAGTGTGATGCCAACCTATAAATGTTTTGCTCTAGTCAATTTTCATTCTGTAGCTATTTTGTCATCGAAACATACAACTACTTGACATGATGATATTCTTTTTTTTTTTTGTTACAAACGGGCGATCACACCAGTCTGGCGTGAGTCAAGCCCGAGAAGTCAGAATACATAATTTGCTGCAAAATAAGGGGTAAAGGATCACCCCTATGCCATTCCCACGGGCCTGGATGGCGAGCTGTGAGATTTGCAACCCAATCAGCTGCCGCATTGGCTTCCCTATAAACATGGCGAATCAGAGGCGCAGTTGTAGTCCGGAGAGAATCCCAGATTGCACGAAGGATGGGATTGGTGGAATGAGGACCCCCATCCCGACGAATCCAACGAATAACAGTGAGAGAATCTCCCTCAATAATCAGTCTGTCCGAGGCCAAATAACAAACGACATAACTGATTCCAGCCCAAGCAGCCTGAAGCTCCGCCATCGGGACCGATAAATCCAGGGAACCATGGCCACCGGCAGCAAGAAGCTCTCCCTCCGAACCCCTAATAACAAAACCGGACCCAACGATATGATCGGAGACAGAGCCATCAAAGTTCACTTTGACATAACCCGGGGGTGGGGGCTCCCAAGAAACAAAGACCGTAGAACGGTGCGCTGCCAAGGCAGCAGGGGAGTCCCAGAAGCCGGGTCGAGCAGAGTGAACAGCAAGGGAAGAGCGGCCATACTCCTTAGCAAGAAAAACAGCCTTTCTGATAATAATATGGGATGGAGCAGTCTCATCAGAGAAAACCATCTGATTCCTAGTGAGCCAAATATGATAAGCCAAGTAAGCTGAGACAGCACACTGGGCACCCAGACCCCTCTGAGCAGCAAGACGAATGGCGTGCAAGAAAGACAGCCGAATGGGTCCGTCCTCAGACACCCACGGGGTGAGCTGCATCTGCTGCCATATCCTCATAGCTCGAGAGCAAGTAAAAATAACATGATCTACCGACTCATCCTCAAGCCCACAGATTGGGCAGAGAGACGACATGAGGAGACCACGGCCATCCAGAAGAGTGCAGGTAGGAAGGCGGTTCCACCGAAGCTTCCACAAGAAAAGCCGGATCCTGGGGTGGATAGGCAAACGCCAGATCCATGCAACATCGTCCAACCCTGAAGTCCGAGAACGAAAACAGTCAACAAGATCCCTGGTAGGAGCACAAGAAAGGCAGGAGCGCCGCCAAAGTCTGGTATCCGAATCAGCTGAGGGGGCAAGGGGAATGGCAAGAATCCTGAGCGCAAGCTCCACCCAAAAAGTCAGAAAACAGTGGAAGCATTCCAAACATTACTATCCGGGCAGATCAACGCAGCCACTAGCATAGAAGGATCAACATCAGTACTAATAAAGGTCGGCCAGCGGGATAGAGGAGTGACTGGAATCCAACTATCCTGGGTAACATCAACAGATCTCCCATCCCCAATCATCCAGTGAATATCGGGCATAACAGAAGGGGCAGCCTGACAAATCGCCCGCCAAAACAGAGAGCATCCGCGAGGAGTGCGGGAAGTAGAATCAGAAGACCAGGCACCATATCTACCTCTCATAACTATACTCCAGAAGCAGTGAGGGTCCAATAAAAATCTAGAGGCATGCTTCACAAACAGAGCTTCCCGGTGAAGGACCAACGACTGAATTCCCAGACCACCCTCTCTAATAGGCATACAAACAATATCCCATGAAAGGAGATGAATACCGTGGCCTTCCTGACTCGAGCCCCAGAGAAAATCCCAAAAACGCCTCTCAATCCGGCGCAGACAGATAACCGGAATCAGGGTGTTAGATAAGAGGTAAAGGGGAAGCGAGGTGAGGATGGACCGAATCAGCATAATCCGACCCATCAACGAGAGGCTGGAAGCCTGCCACCTACTCAACCGATCCGCTATCCGACGATCAAGATCTCCGAAGTCAGTCTGCCGAGGACGACGCCCCGAAATAGGGATCCCAAGGTAGGATAGGCGGTCAGAATGGGAAGAGATCCCTAACAATTGGGAGATCGTAGTCCGACGACGACAAGGGATCGACGGGCTAAAACAAAGGACAGATTTCTGCAGATTGACCCGCTGGCCGGAAGCTTGGCAATAGGCTTGTATAATAGCAGAGTAAACCGCCACATTCTGAGTAGAAGCTGGGCTAAGAAGAATACAATCGTCTGCAAAGAGCAAATGAGTAAGAGGGGGGCCTTGGGGCCCAGGCATATAAGGCTGCAACATAGACGCTCCACCAGCATGAGCAAAGGTGCGTGACAAATCATCGGCACAGAGGATGAACAGGAAAGGAGAAAGAGGGCAACCCTGCCGAAGCCCCCCAGCTGATGGGAAAAAACCCGAAGGACCTCCATTGATGAGGATGGAAAAGGTCGGCCCCTGAACACAAGCCATAACCCACTCTATGAAGAGATCATCAAAACGAAACTCCTGAAGAGTCTGCCGAAGATAAGTCCAACTGATCCTATCATAAGCTCTTTCCATGTCCAACTGGATGGCCATAAGAGCCCTTCTGCCAGTCGCCCGATTAAGATCATGCATGAATTCTTGGGCAATAAGAGCATTATCAGTGATGGTGCGACCACGAATGAACGCCCCCTGCTCCATAGATATAAGACGGGGAATCACTCCCTGGAGACGAGTGACCAAGAGGCGAGCACAGATTTTGTACAGGGTGGTACATAAACTGATAGGCCGATAATGCTGGGGAAGAGAAGCCGTCGACCTCTTAGGGATAAGAGTGACAAATGTACGCTGCCACTCAGGAGGAAGAGCTTTAGATGAGAAAACCATCTGAATAGCCATAACCACATCCGACCCGATAATATCCCAATAGCGTCGGAAGAAGAAGGGAGGAAACCCGTCAGGACCAGGGGCCTTATCAGGGCCCAGTACCCAAACAGCAGAACGAATCTCCTCCGCCGAAACCTCCCTCACAAGCATAACATTATCATCCTCAGTCACCCGGGCAGCCAGAGGAACAGGAGAAATGGGGCAGCCACTGGCAGACACCTCCGACCAACGGGACTGAAAATAATGGACAATCTGTTCACGAATAGTCTCCTCGTCTTCCGCAATATGGCCATTCTCATCACGAATATGCCGAATACGATTGGCAGCCCGCCGAGCCACAGTAGCCTGATGAAAGAATCTGGTATTCCGATCGCCCTCCTGAAGCCACTGTATCCGGGACCGCTGTCGCCAATAAGTCTCCTGCTGACTAAGAATAGAGTGGTGTAAAGACAAATTCCGACGGAGAGTCTGGAGATCTGACTCCGAGAGGCAGCCATCAGAATCTTCCTTAGCCTGAAGCACAGCAATGTCAGCTTCCACAGATTGAATACGCTGGTCAAGAATGCCCACCTCTCGCCGACTCCAACTCAAGAGCCTGCGCTTCACTAATTCAAGGCGGCGGGAAAGACGGTAGACAGAGCTTCCTCTAACTGGCATCCGCCACACCTGACGGATAATAGCCCGGGTCGAAGAGTAAGAAGTCCAAAATTGCTCAAACCGAAACGGCCTCAGAGGCCGAGATGAAGACTCCGTAGAGATCAGAAGGGGGCAGTGGTCAGACGCAATCCGAGGCAAATGAGAAATAGTAGCACCGGAAAAGAGCTGCATCCACCCAGGAGAGCCCAAAGCTCGGTCAAGCCGCTCCCACACCCGAGCAGTTCCCCATCGGTTGTTATACCATGTGAACCGAGAGCCAGAAAACCCCAAATCAACAACCCTGGCAGTGGAAAGAAAAGAGCGGAACTCAGAAGAATTCGGGGAATCCACAAACCGACGCCCCCCTCGCTTCTCCGATGCATCCACAATACAATTAAAATCTCCGGCAATAAGCGTAGGAAAATCCTGGCCTAAAAGAGTGAGAGTCTCGGACCATAGCTGACGCCTCTCTCTATAGTCCGTACTAGCATAGACGCCAAGCAGCAACCAAGGCGGAGTAATCCCCTCCGAAATAACCAGGGCCACCTGTTGATTACAACTATGGAAAGCATCAATACGGATGGAAGGCTCCCGCCAGAGTGCCAGAATACCTCCAGAGAGACCATTAGATTCCACAGCATAAGAAGACCAACACCGGGAAACTCTCCGCTGAAATCGCTGAAGACTGAGACCCGAAAGACGAGTTTCCAGCAAAACACAAATATCAAACTGATGAAGCTGCAATAACCGAGTAAAGGAGGAGCGAAAAGAAGGTTTTAACGCTCCTCGGACGTTCCAAATAAGTATCTTCATAAAAAAAAAAAACCCAGTCAAGGGGTCACATGGGCCCCATCCTTGGCTTCAGCCAATTCCATATCATAATGATCTCCAGAGTCCAGGCCCTGGGTCACCAACCCATCCTCAGACAAGGGCAGCCGACCTGAGCCACCAGGTCCGACTGCCGTGATAGATCCATGGCTACAGCCTCCTCATCAGCACGAATCACCTTCTTGAGAGAAGAGACCATAGCGTCATGATCGCAAGCAGCCCGGCAAGGTGCTGATTCAGAGGGAGGAGCTAAAGCCACAGAAAGGGCTTTACCAGAGGAAGACCGACAACTCTTGCCTTTTGCTTCCTTGGAAATAACTCTGGGGCCCGCAGACACAGCAGGTCGGGCCCGTTTGAGCGAAGTAGGATTCGCATCATCCCAGATCTTGGGACTCCCGACCCAACGATCCGAACCCAAAAGGTCAAAAGGGTTAACTGCCAATACCTCCTTTGATTTTAACTGATTTAACTGCCACTACCTCCTTTGTATTAGGATGGAATTCAGCCTTGGCTACAGGGGCAGCTGCAGCAAATTGGAAATCCTTCAATTGACATGGAGTCTTGGAGGATTTGCGGGACTGGGACTTCCTTAGTGTCTTAGGATCAGTCTGAGGCTGAGAATTGATAACAGGATCCTTAAAACCCTCTGAAGCCACCACTGAAGCAGACGAAGCTTCAGAAAAAACTGCTACAGTAACCAGCACGCTAGCACAGTCCCGGCACGGTCCATCAGCAGAACTAGAACCCATTTAGATTGCAATGCATTTATTATAGTGCATTTATCTAAGTAGCATCATAAGTATTTTGAGATATTGTAGATGATTTCATTCAGACTAGCAAGATCAAACTTAATGATATATATGCATTCATTTTCCTTCTTTTTTTTTCCCCTTTCAAGAGCATGTGGAAATAAGATCATAAAAGCATGAGATCTCTGCTACAAAGATCTTCACCAGAGATCAATAGTGCATTGTTTTGTTAAACTATTATTTTTAATTGCTTTAAAAACAAAACCTTTTCCATGAGCGAATTTGCAACAACATGCAATAGTATGCTATCAATAATAGACATGCAATATATGTTCTCATTCTGTGAAGGTGACATGTTATACTAAACATCATACCATACCTTTGAAACAGCATTTAATACACAACCACTTAAAACAGAACATTTTATAAGGAAGCAGGGGAAGCATATTGCTGTTAACAGATCCAACCTGCAAAGTATTCCCAAATATATAGTTACCATCAAATATTCTAGATCACATAAAACTAGTTAGTAGTTATGTCAAATGCTTTCTAGAACATGGAACAAGGAAAATTATTATGCATAAATGCCTAGAACAGAGCAATTACAAGGAAGGAAATGGAAAGGGAGAAAAAATAAAGAATATCTGCATTCTAAAGCTCTACAAGGACTACCACCACAAATGTTGACACAATTGACTAGATCTAATTATCTGAATTCCAAGTAGTAACACATTGTACTTTGACTAGTTATTGAATTATAATCTATAAACTGGTGAAGAAAGTACCAAAAGAATGTGAAACTCATACCATTTAATAATGGAGCATCACTATTGGTAGTGGGAAGTCAAAACATTTTATTATTAAGGGAAATCAGTATGTCTTTCAAAAATAATGGAAAGAAGAAAAATGTAACATGAAACAAAAAGAATTAATCATGGCACTCTTTGTTTCATAAGGAATAGAATTTACTCGAGGTGAAAATCATTTAATTACAAAGGGAAACTAGGCAAGTCCTTGAAAAGAAAAGCATAAAGCGAAAAAAGAAGTAATCAATTCATGGCTTCTATTCTATTCCTTCAGGAATTGCATCTGCGCTAGGAGAAGTTCAATGTCCCTCATATTTGTTGTGCAATTTATGGTATCCAAAAGTTTTTTTTCTTGTCTAAAAATCCATTATTTAGTTTTTCTTTTTTTTTAAAAGTGTGTTGAGTGTTTTAAATAATAAATTTCAAAGAAAAGAACCAAAAAAAAAAATCATTTGGATGGCTATGGCATTGCTACAATGTTGTAGAATTTTATTTATCAAGAATTTCTTAGATGTGTTGAGTTCTATGATAATCCTCCTCTCCTCCCAACCGGGGAAGCCTCTGAAGGTGTGGCCTTTTTTTTCATCTGCATGGATAATTTTGTATGCGTTCTCCCTTCTCTCGTCTCATGAACGCTCTCTTCTCTCTCTCTTCCTTCATACCATTTTCTCATCCGATAGTCATATAGTGGAATTGTAATTAAGACAAGCTAAAATCTAAACTGAAAACCTTTTTTTTTGTTCACAAGGTAGGTTGAATTTTAATGTAACTCAAAAAATTTTGATTCGTTTAATTAGCGTAAAGAAGTATAATTATCTGCTCTCCTAAATTCTAAAGAATTAATAAATTATATAAATAATTATAATTCACATAAATTGGATATTAAAATAAAATTACTTTTGTAATGTTTATGTGATGGTCCTCATTTTCAATGTCAGTTCAATAAGATAATAAAACGTGTCCTATATATAAATATGACCAATAAGTCTATAAGCCAATGCTTTGTCCTAAAAAGAAGGATTCATAGATGATGCAAATTTCTCAAGCCACACAAGTTTTCTCTTCAATTCAACGACCTTACATAGCAAGGAATCAAGGAAAGAGAGAGAAGCCTAAGGCTTAACGTATAGTCTACACTCTAACACGATAAGATACCAAGACTTTTAACTCAGTGACGATATGTATGATCATTAATTTATTACTTACCCTTGTTAGGGCATCAACTTAATTGTTTTGAAAATCTTTATGTTTGTGTTTATTAATTTAGTTAGTAACCATATTTAGTTTTTTTTTTTTTAATTGTGCCTAAGCATTATTATGGTATCTTCTACATATGCATGTCCTATAATTCATTCAAGCATTATTTGCTCCTTTACATCTACTAATCTTGCTAAGAAAAATGGCATCATATCAACATCTTTGGAACCTTAATTATATATCTCTACTCCTAATGGAGGTATTATTATAACTAATATAATTTGTAGATTGTATCCTGATTATTTTGAAGGCACATAATTTTAGCAAATTTGATAATTCTAGACATGAAAGATTTTGTTATTATTCTTGAGATAAGCTAGTTAGCTACATCATAACTTAGATTGTTTGGCAATGAGACCTAGTGCTTCAATCCCAAATCAACCAGAGCTTAGTTTTATGGGTAATAAAATAGGCTCCTCATTGAAAATTATTTTAGCTGTGGAAGCAAGATGATTGTTAACGAAAGGGTGAACAGAGTATCTTACTACTGTAAGGGATACTCAGAAAGAAGTGTTGAATTAAAAAATATCCCTATTGTAAAGGAGTTTTTATATGTTTTTCCAAAGGATCTACTAAGGTTACCTTTAGATAGGGAAATAGGCTTTTCCACTGATTTAGTGCTTAGCAACAATCCGATATTTAAGGCTTTGTATCAAATGGCTCCAATTAAAATGAAAGAAGCGAAAGAGCAATTACAAAATTATTAGACAAAGGATTTATTAGACCTAGTGTTTCACTTTAAGGTGCACCTATGTTATTTATAAAGAAAAAGGATGGAAGCCTATAGCTTTGCATCGACTGTTGAGATATCAATAAGACAACAACATGGAATAAATGCTCTTTGCCGAAGATTGATGGTTTGTTTAATCAACTGTAAGAAGTATATATATTTTTTTAAAATTGACCTTCATTCTAGCTATCATCAATTAAAGATTAAAGCAAAAGATGTATCGAAAATAGCTTTTAGAATGAGGTATAGACATTATGAATTTCTAATAATGCTATTTGATCAATGCTCCTACAACATTTATGGACTTAACGAATAGGGTGTTCAAATCCTATCTAGATCAGTTTATAGAAGTATTTATAGATGATATTTTGGTATAAGCCAAAAAGAGCATGCAGAGCATCAAAGAATTGTATTGCAAATCCCAAGAGAAAGAAAATTCTACACAAAATTGAAAAAGTGTAAATTTTTGGTTAGATAGTATATTTTCTCAGATATGTAATATCCAAAGATATTTCAATGGACCTAGAGAAGGTAGAGGCAATTAGAGTGGAGCAAACCTACCAATATTTCAGAAGTGAGCAACTTCATGGGATTAGCTTGATACCAAAAGACATTTGTTGAAGACTTTTCTTATATTGTTGTGCCTTTAACCCACGTAAGTCAAAAGCATGGGACCAAAGAATGTGAGCAGAATTTTTAAGAACTAAAGAGGAGATTGGTATTAGCTCCAGTTCTAACTATTCCTATAGATAATAAAAGGTATACTATTTATAGTGATGTCTCTCACAAGGGTTTGAGTTGTGTATTGATGCATAATGGAAAAGTGATAATGCTATTTTTGTTAGTATAAGGATAATCAAATTGTTCTAGGCTCCATCAAAACTCTAGAGACCTGCTGCATCAAAATTCCTGAAGTTTCACTCCATCAAAGTACTGGAGCCTCGCTTTATCAAAGTCTTAGAGCATTATTTTATCAAAATTTTGGGGTCCTATTCTATCAAAATTCTAGAGTCCCGCTCCTTTAAGAACTTAGAAACTTGTCTTCTTATTTAGTTGAGGTTAAAACTCAAAAAGGAACAAACATGGAGGTAAAAAAGAGACATGAAGGAGGACAAATATGTGACATTAAATATAATAATACCACTTTGAACTTTGAAACCCAAAAATAATACAAGTAGTAATAAATTTTTCTTAATACATTCACATGAAAAGACTAACAAGATTGTGATATCTTAATTAAAATTTTTCAGCTTCTAAGGCAGGAGTAACTAATACTGGAGCCTTACACTTACTTAAAATTCAGATTCCAAATAACCTAAAATGAAGTTGCCATCAAGAAAGCATAAAACATCAAAATAAATACACTCTTGCACTGCATATATCTATGCTAAGGTGGTCCCATCAAAGTGGAGGATGGTACGATGGTCTATAATTATTCTAGACATTGATAATGATGGCTATTTTCATTTATTTCATCCTCTAGTATTTGTGACATGGATGTTTGTGTGTGGCATGCTAGACTAGGTTACATTGGGTAAGGTAGAATGAATACATTTGCTAGAGGGCCTTTTAAGTTCAGTCAAAAAAAAAAGTGACTTGCTCATTTGTGAACATTGTTTAGCTAGAAAGTCAACTAGAAATAATTCAATAAAGGTATTGGAGCTGAATATCCATTGTAGTTAGTTCATTTGATGTTTGTGGCCTAATAAATGTGTGGGAAAGGCATAATGCCTTATACTTCATCGCATTTATTGATGATTTCATACATTTTTGTCATGTCCATCTAATCTCCTATAAGTCTAAAGCATTGGATTACTTTAGATGATACATGAGTTTGGTTTATAATCAAATAGAAAAACATATCAAAGCATTGAGAACTAATAGAATTTATGTGATGCAAAGGGAATTGCTAGGTAATTGACTATTCCCGAGACCCGCAACAAAATGGTATTGCTACAAAAAGAAATAAAACCCTACAATATATGATTAGATCAATGATAGTGCAACTAAATTTACCTATTTCTTATTGGGGAGATGCTTTATTAACTATTGCATATATACTTAATCAAGTACCTTCAAAATCAGTAACTTCCACCACCCCATATGAACTTTGGATAAATAGAAAACCTGATCTAAGAAACCAGCAACCATGGGAGTCAACAACATATGTTTATTAATCCTCTCACAAGTATAAGAAACTTAGAATAAGAGGCAAAAATCTATTTGCATAAGATATTCTAAACATTCAAAGGGATATATGTTTATAGGCAAACAACCATATGGAAGTTCTATTGAAGTTAAATCTAGAGATACCACATTCTTAGAGAATGGTTTTTTAAGCAAAGGTGAAGCTAAGTAGGATCTTACTTCGTACGAGATGATAGAATTTGAGTGTAATGTTACTCCAGATGAACTAGTTGAGACATATGAGGAATTGCCTCGTCCTTTTGAACCTTGTGAAAGTAATATATCGCCAACTTCACAAGAAGGATATTTGTGTAGAAATATCTGTAAAAGTATTTCTTGTTGACATTTTGAGATTGAAAGAGAAGCTTTTTATTATTGCTCTACATGATGAAAACAAGCCGAAATAAATAGAAGAGGCCCTTTCCTCTTCTAAAAGGGAATAATAGATGAAAGCAATGGAAAAAGAAATGGAGTCTATGAAGACAAACCATATCTGAAACTTGGTTGATCTTCTACCTGAACGTAAAGCTATTAAGAACAAGTAGGTTCTTAAGATCAATGCAGGGCGGATGGATCTACTGAGAGGTACAAGTCACATTTAGTAGCTAAGAGTCATACCCCTTAAAAGAGAATAAACTATGAAGAAACTTTTTCACCTGTGGTATGCTTCCATACTTCTCATCCTATCTATTATTGTACATCTAAACTTAAAATTACATCAAATGAATATAAAGACTGCATTTCTCAATGAAGAACTAAATGAAGAGATTTAAATACAATAGCTAATAGTTTTTGTTTACAAAAGGTCAAGAGCGTAAATTTTGTAAGCTTTAAAGATCAATTTATGGCTTTAGATAATCATGTAGATAGTTATATTTGAGATTCTATTAAGTCATAATATTTTATGAATTTATGATGATTGATGAAGAGCATTGTATGTATGTGAAGTGTTCAAAAGGTAACTTTATAATTTTGTCATTATATATGGATAACATTCTTTTGATTGGTGATCATACTTAGTGTATTGTCATCATCAAAGAATAATTAACGTCTTATTTTTAGATGGACATGGATGAGGTAGCCTTCATACTGAGCGTAAAGATACATAAAAATCATTCGAGAAAACTTCTTATTCTTTCACAAGAGTCATGTATCAAAAAGATTTTTAAACAATTTCACATGCAAGACTGCAAACCTGTTAATGCACCTTTTATAAAAGGTAAAGTTTTTAGCAAAGACAAGTGTCCTAAGACTCCAAAGAAACAAGAGAAAATGTCTAAAGTACCATATTCAAGCATTGTTTGGGAGTTTGATGTTTGCAATGATGTGTACATGCCTTAAAATATGTTATGCTATTGTTTTGGAGAGTCACTATTAATCAAATCCAGGTTAGAGACATTAGGAAGCTAGAAAAAGGGTATTGAGATATCTCAAAGATACTGTAGAGTTGTGTCTGTGCTATCAAGGCTTTGATTTGCATCTCTTAAGTTATTCATATGCCAATTAAGGTGTAGACTTAGATAAGCACAAATCGACATTCGAATATGTTTTTTTGCTTAATAATATTAATGGTGCCATCTCATGGAGTAGAAAGAAATAGAAATGTATGACACTATCATAGTATAAGAGATAATTTGGCTTAAAAGGCTTCTGGAACATTTGGGAATTGTTGCTAGTTATCGAAACTGTAGACCATACACTCTAATAGTCAAAAAACAATTGCATATATGAAAGACCCAAAATATCATGAGATGACAAAGCATATAAACACCAAGTATAACTTTTTAAAAAATATAATAGTACAAAAAGAAGTTATAATACAACATATCTTCATACATTCTATGATGGATGATCCATTGACTAAACCAATCTTTAGAGTGACATTTTTTAGTCATGTCAAAACTCTAGGTTTGCATTGATTAGATGTAATGTTATAACTTGTTTTGTACTTTATATTCATATTTTGCTAATTAGATAATTTCTTTTGTTTGTTTTGCATGCGAATATTGACAAATACACATACATTTGTCTTTAATATATTTAGGCTAAGATCGACTTTCTCATATAAGTGATCACCTCATGTGCTATGATAGTGAGTTGAGGTGAGGTATGATAGACCTATAGTGTTGAGTTTTTGACCAAAGTGTATTTAAAGATATGGCCTTAATTGGAATCAAGATGACATCTTTGAGGCAATAAAAATTGAACATGAATTTTCTATATTCATGTTAGCCCAATAAGAAACTAGATGTGAAAATTTAATTAGGCATTGATACAATAAGCTAATAAAATCTTAAGCTAAGCGTATAGAATTGTAATTAAGATAAGATTTGTCTGATCATATTTTAAGAGAATGACGTACATTCTTCAATAGGAAGATCAACTTTCTCTTATCTCTTTCAATCTAGATAAGTACCATGAAGAGTATATGTCTCTTAGGGAAGCATGCTTAAATTGAGCCGATAACAAATCTAGCGTCACTTTTACTGGCGTTCTATTCGGCATCCACTATTTTTAGTGCAGTTTTTTGGGGAGCCCTCTAGTGCTATCAGGCACTATTTTTGTACGGCTAAAAGCACGGCAATAAGAAAGTTTCTTCGTAAAATCCAAAGAGGAAGCACAGGTTATGTTTAGCATCAATTCTAAGTTCCAGTTTTCATAAAAATCAAAATTAATTTTATTTTTTAAAAAAAATTAAAAATTATTTAAGAATTATTTAGATTATAATAGTAATAGTGATGATGATCGAAGCACTGATAATCAGAAGCAGTGATGCAAGCTTTCAACCTCGATTTTCTTGTTCTTAGAACAAAAACTAAAAGATGCCAACTTGTCAGATTCGTAATCTCGGCATACCTTCCTATTTGTGGGCACCATATATGTAATTTATGGGCACCTTTTGAGGAATGACATTTCTAGTTACCTTATCTTTTATTTTTGAATATTTTAGCCATTTTTGGGATTAATTTTAGCTTAGAAATCGCCAGTTATACTCGGACCCTTATGAGAGATTAATCAAAGATGTAGAGATTATTATTTTTGTGTTCTTCTTATTTTCTTAAGAAGACTCTTGAACTTATCAAGTTAATTCTTGTGACGTTAAAACAACCGACTTATCATCTAGAGTTTTTGAGCATTCTTGAGATTCTAGGTATGATGTAGTCTTTGGTTCTTATATTTGGTATCGATGTCTAGTATAAGAGCTTTGGTTCTAAGGCAAGTTTGGCTCAACAAACTTGTGCTTTGAAGATCTTGGGATTCGATTCCATATTTGGTATCGGGTTTCGTCCCGGCGATGTTCATATCATAGATATTACTCAAAACTTTAGCATATATTTGAATGGAGAGAAAACTAGGGAGGAAAGAAAACTGAAGGGAAAAATAAGAGAGAAAATAAAATTTACCTTGTTTGGATGAAGAGAAAAGTAGGGAGAAAAGAAAACTAAGGAGAAAATAGAAAAAAAATGGTGGGCCCCACCTAAAAGTTCTCTCCTAATTTGGAGAGATTTAGGAGAGAAAACTCAAGGATACACTTTTATTTTTTATCATTCCAATATTGACCCTTCCAAAAAAAATTGATGCATTTTTTTAATCATTTATAATAAGGGCATTATTGTCATTGTAAATTATCAAATTTTTTTCTTCTTATTTTCTTCCACTCATCCAAATAGAAGTATATTTTCTCTTCACTTTTCTCTTCTCTCCATTTTCTTTTCCTTCATTTTCCCTACTTTTTTCTTTATCCAAACAGAGCATTAGAGGGGAGAGAGTTTTCCTTGTATGGTGATTTTGGGATTAATAAATATAGTATTGAGTTAATAAATCTTTGGGAGGTATTACTGTCAAATCACTTTTGAGGAGTGTCAGGCTACATAAATACTTCGTAGGCCTTCAGAGGAATGACAGGGACCACCTTCTTCAGTCGGAAACCTGCAGAAAAGTCCCGGACCGATGGTTCCGACGGGGACCCTCCGATGCTCAAGTCAGTGATTTGGAGAACATGGATCTGAATGAGAGAGTAGAGATTGAGTCCCCCTCCTCATTGTGAGTCGGGGTCTTTATATACCTATTCGGGAGTCCCTCATATCCTTCGTTGATAACAATCGAATCCTTCTGTTAGGATCGGCTCAATAGTCAACGGGTGGGTGTGCAGTTGCTAAGCATGCGTGCCGTAAATATTGGGAACTGCCCACAGTATATCAGTAACCACCCATAGTCTTAGCAAAGAGTAGGTTAGTGGGCTACGTGGCGGCCCTGGGCACTTGTTAGGTGGCTGGGAACAAAGTCCGAGGTTGGTCCCGAGGCCAAAGTTAGAAGCCGAGAGCAGGTTCGAGGCTGAGGCTGACCGAGGCTGAAGCTGGTCGAGGCTGAGGCTAGCCAAGGCTGGGGGGAACTCGGTGCTGGGTGCTGAGGCCGAGGCCGAGTGGAAGAGCCAAGGCCGAGGCCGACTGGAGATCGAGGCCGATTAGGGCCGAGGCTAACTGGGAGCCGAGGCCGACTTGGGCGATGCCGGGGCGAGGCTGACTTGGATGATGCCAGTGCCGAGGCCGACTTGGGCAATGCCGGGGTGAGGCCGACACCGAGCGAAAGAGGCCGAGGTGGGGTGGACCCGAGTGCCGAGGCGGGGCCGACCTGAGCGCCGAGGAGGGGCCGAGCCGAGCGGAAGAGGCCGAGGTGGGGCCGAGCCGAGCGGAAGAAGCCAAGGCGGGGCCGACCCGAGCGCCGAGGCGGGGCCGAGCCGAGCGGAAGAGGCAGAGGCGGGGTCGAGCCGAATGGAAAGGCAGAGGCGGGGTCGAGCCGAATGGAAGAGGCTGAGGCGGGGCTGACCTGAGCGCCGAGGCGAGGCCAACCCAAGTGCCGAGGCGAGGCCAAGCCGAGTGGAAGAGGCCGAGGCGGGGCCGACCCGAGCGCCAAGACAGGGCCGAGCCGAGCGCCGAAGTGGGGCCAAGCTGAGTGGAAGAGGCCAAGGCGGAGCCGAGCCGAGCACCGAGGCGGGGCTGACCAGAGTGAAAGAGGCCGAGGCGGGGCCGAGCCGAGTGCCAAGGCAGGGCCGACCTGAGCACCGAGGCAGGGGGGAACTAGCTTGAGGCCGAACAGAAGCCGCCTCTGTGTGGAGGAGAGAGAAAAGGTGGCGGATGGGGGGGGGGGGGAAGGCCGAGTTGCCAAGTCCGGATGCTATCATTGTGGCCCATAGGGGCCCACTGGCCCCATCAGATGCCTCCTACACCACCTCGGAGGCTGAAGGGACCTTGCGGGGCCGAGGTGGGGGCTCCGTCAGTTTTCTCCACTGTTAACTCTAACAGTGTTGGATTAGCCACATTAGATACCCCCTCGCCCCTGAGACGAAGCGGGCTGACTCCTACGAGGCGAAAGGGGTGTTACCTTCCAAGTGGCTGATCCCCACATGTCGCCGATTGCCAACGGGCGCGTCTCAAAGTGCCGAGCTAGACTCGGGCTTTTTGGAGCCATGTTTTTTGCATGTTAAACTTTAAGCACAGTTTGAAGGTAAGCTAATTACCTTTGATTGGTTGCTAGTAATCATCTTCCGATGTGGAGCCCGGAAGTAGATGCCCGTCAACTGTAAGTTGAAAAGTCGGTTTCTCCTGACCGTGAGCTGACTTTGGGTCTTCTTTTTGTCATGAAATTTGGAGGTGGGTGCTCGTCAACAGTGAGCTAGGGGGTTGGCCTCTCCCAGCTATGAGTTGTCTTGGGGCTTCTTGATGGCTGAAAGTGACCAGTTATATGTTGCGAGTATATAATTTAGATAAAGATCTTACTTGATTGGCCATTGGCTATTGAGGAAGAGTAAGAGCCGCTGAGGCTAAAACGATGCCGTTGAGGCCGTGATGAAGCCGCTGAGGCTGCAATAATGCCATTGGGGCAGAAATAAAGCCGTTGAGGCTGAGATAAAATTGCCGAAGCAGAAATAGAGCCGTGGGGGATGAAATAAAGTTGCCTTCAGTGTTTTGTGTGCCGGTCCGGGAGGTGACTCGAGCGGGTACGAGCTGCTAGGGATTTGAACCGACTCGGGGGCGTATCCTAGCCGGGCTGAGAGGTATCCGTTAGTCGCGATGCTGCCGAGCTCCTCCGAAACCATCTCGGAGGTTTCATGGCTAGCCCGAGGGGTGACTCAAGGTCGCTGGAACCATAGGTCTTGAACCGCCACGGGGGTTTCATGGCCAGCCTGAGGGTGACCTTATGATCGTAGGACCGTTGAGAGCCTTTTGATTGGTTGATTTTGTCAGGTTTCCTGTGATGCATTCAGAAAAGAAACTTTTTCTTACGTAGTGTACTTAGCTTTTTCGTAGCTGTTTGCACGAGAGTCGTGCCGGGCCGACGGGGTTGACTTGAGAAAGTCGGGGCTGCCTCAGCATGACTGGAGCCGCTGGGCTCGAGGGGTTCGACTTGAAGAGGCATGGGCCGCCTTGGCGTGGCTGGAGACGCCGGGGCCGAGGGGGCAGCCGAGTGAAGAGGGGAGCTTGGTGCTTGGAGCTAAGGCTGACTAGGGGCCGAGGCCGAGGGGGCAGCCGAGTGCCGAGTGGAAGAGCTGAGGCCGACTGGGGGTCGAGGCCATACGACGCCGAGGGGGCAGCCGAGGCTAAGTGGAAGAGCCGAGGCCAAGGCCTTCCGAGGCTAAGGCTGAGGGAGAAGTCCAAGGCTGAGGCTGAGGGAGAAGTCTGAGGCCGAGGCCGTGCTGGGGGCTGAGGCTGACTGGGAGCCGACGCCGACTGGGAGCCGAAGCCGTACGAGGCCGAGGGGGCAGCCGAGGCCGAGGCCGTACTGGGGGCCGAAGCCGTATGGAGATCGAGGCCGACTAGAGCTGAGGCCAATTGGAGGCCGAGGCCGATTGGGGGCTGAAGCTGTCTGGGGACTGAGGCGACTAGGGCTGAGGCCAACTGGAGGCCGAGGCCGACTGGGGGCCGAAGCCGTTGGGGACCGAGGCTGACTGGGAGCCAAAGCCGTACGAGGCGAGGCCGAGGGGCAGCCGAGGCCGAGTGGAAGAGCAGAGGCCGAGGCTGAGCGAGAAGTCCAAGTGCCGAGGGCGTATGAGGCCGTCGAGAGCCTTTTTTAACCCCGAAGGGTGATTCGAGAGTCGTTGAGATGGGACCATGCTCGGGAGCCTTTAACCCCGGAGGGTGACCTGAGAGTTGAGAGTCGTTAGGTGCCTTTCTCTTTGCACCAACGATCTTTGTTGCCGATGTTGGAGTCAATCTTTGGCCTTGCGCTTTGAGTGCTGATGGTGCATCGGGCTTTGAGGATCCGGTGGTACATCGGTCTTCGGTGCCAATAGTACATTGGGCTTGGAGTGCCGAGCTGGAGTCGGGCTTGAGTGCCAATGGTACATTGGGCTTTAAGTGCCGATCAGAGTCGAGCTTTGAGTGCCTTTGAGTGCCGACCGGAGTTGGGCTTTGAGTGCCGATGGTACATCGGGCTTTGAGTGTCGATCGGAGTCGAGCTTTGAGTGCCGACTGGAGTCGGGCTTTGAGTGCGATGGTACATCCGGAGTGCCGGAGTCGGGCTTTGAGTGCCGACCGGAGTCGGGTTTTAAGTGCCGATGGTACATCGGGCTTTGAGGGTCGACCGGAGTCGGGCTTTGAGTGCCAACCAGAGTTGGGCTTCGAGTGCGATGAAACATCGGGCTTTAAGTGCCGATGATACATCGGGCTTTGAGTGCCGATCGAGTCGGGCTTTGAGTGTCGACCGAAGTCGAGCTTTGAGTGCCGATGGTACATTGGGCTTTGAGGTCGGGCTTTGAGTGCCGACCGAGTCAGGCTTTGAGTGCCGATGGTACATCGGGCTTTGAGTGCCGACCAGAGTCAGGCTTTGAGTGCTGATCGGAGTTGGGCTTTGAGTGTCGATGGTACATCGGGCTTTGAGGGCCGACCGGAGTCGGGCTTTGAGTGCTGACCGAAGTCGGGCTTTGAGTGCCGATGGTACATCGAGCTTTGAGTGCCGACCAGAGTCGGACTTTAAGTGCCAACGCTGGGTTGATCTTCGGTGCCAAGCTGGAGTCGAGGTTGAATGCCGATGGTACATCGGGCTTTGAGTGCCGACCGGAGTCGAGCTTTGAGACACCAACGCGAGATTGGTCTTGAATGCTGATGCAGAGTCGGTCTTCCTGCATGACATTTTCAAGTATCAATGAAAGAAATACTGTTAAGTGTGGTGTACTTAGCTCTTGTAGCACCCCTGTTTCCTTCTGCTGATTTGGATACTTCAGTCTGCTGGTGGTCTGCCCCCAGGGAAATATGCCAAGGGGCTGAGGCCGAGGTGGAAGCTCGAGGCCGAGTGCTGCGAGAGCCGATGGGGAGCTCGGGTGCTCGTACGGAGAAGGTGCCGGAGGGTGGGAACCTTCCCGCATGAAAGAAGGAACCTTGGAGCCTCTGAGAGGGAGTTCGAGAGCCAAGGAGAAGCTCAGGAGGACGAGCGGAACAGGACGGCTGAGGGGAGCTCAGCAACTTGTATGACCAAGCGGAGCTCGGTGCCGAGGCTGAGCAGAAGCTGGGGAGCTGCAAGCCAAGGCAGGCCGGGGGGAGCAGAAGATGGAGGCCTTCCGAGGTCGACGAGAGCTGGCAGAGGCGTGGTGGGGTTGAGACGGATATGGAGACACCGGGACAGGGCCGGTCCTGGCGTTGTGGAGTCCGGAGGTAGCTGGGAGGAAGCTTGGACATGGGAGCTAGAGGTGCCGTTGCCCTTACTTGGGCCTTCCTGCGTCGCCGTCCGTAGGAGAGAAGGCCGCTTGGGCGGCGAGCAGTGGCTCTCCGAGCTTTAAGTTGCTGATAAGCTTGATGACGGTGAATCTCCTGGGGAGATTTTTGGCGGGATAAATGGTGGCTGGCCCGAGTAGCGACGAAAGAGCGAGCGGAGGCTTTTGCACGCTATTGCATAGCCATCAGACATCGCTTCTGGAGCTTTTGGACAGTTGCCGTCAATGATTGGATTTGCAGGATGAGGGTGGCAGGATGTTCTGCTTGAATGGTCCGAGATAGTGGGGATGGTGGAATGAAGAGCTAGCCTTCTGTTGCTCAGCCCATTGAAGGTGCCCCCCAGCATAACTGGCGAGAGCTTCTTGGATCTGGGGTCATCGCCATCTTTATGATCCACCATTTTGATAAAAGGGGGATGAGGATCTACAAACTAGCATCGCTGATCGCCTCCCTTCCTGGCGCTCCAATCTGTTGCTGCCAAATTACTTTTGAGGAGCGTCAGGCTACAAAAATGCTTCGTAGGCCTTTAGAGGAATGACAGGGACCGCTCCTTCAGCCGGGAACCTGCAAGAAAAGTCCCGGACCGGTGGTTCCGGCGGGGACCCTCTGACGCTAAAGTCAGCGATTTGAAGAATAGGGATCTGAATGAAGAGTAGAGATTGAGTCCCCCTCCTCGTTGTGAGTCGGGGTCTTTATATACCTGTTCGGGGGTCTCATTTATCCTTCGTTGATAACAATCGAATCCTTCCGTTAGGATTGGCTCAATAGTCGCGGTGGGTGTGCAGTTGCTAAGCATGCGCGTCGTAAATATTGGGAACTGCCCACAGTATATCAGTAACCGCCCATAGTCTTAGCAAAGAGTAGGTTAGTGGGCCACGTGACGGCCCTGGGCACTTGTTAGGTGGATGGGAACAAAGTCCAGGTTGGTCCCGAGGCCAAAGCTAGAAGCCGAGAGTAGGTTCGAGGTTGAGGCTGGCCAAGGCTGAAGCTGTTTGAGGCTGAGGCTAGCGAGGCTGGGGGGAACTCGGTGGTGGGTGCTGAGGCCGAGGCTGAGGCTAACTGGAGACCGAGGCTAACTGGGGCCGAGGCTGATTGGGAGGCAAGGCCGACTTGGGCGATGCGGGGCGAGGCTGACTTGAATGATGCCGATGCCGAGGCCGACTTGGGTGATGCCGGGGCAGGCTGACACCGAGCGGAAGAGGCTGAGGCGGGGCCACCCAGTGCCAGGCGGGGCCGACCCGAGCGCCGAGGCGGGGCCGAGTCGAGCGGAAGAGGCCGAGGCGGGGTCGAGCCGAGCGAAAGAGGCCGAGGCATGGCCGACCCGAGCGCCGAGGCAGGGCCGAGCCGAGCGAAAGAGGCCGAGGTGGGGTCGAGCCGAGCGAAAGAGGCCGAGGCAGGGCCGACCCGAGCGCCGAGGCAGGGCCGAGCCAAGCGGAAGAGGCCGAGGCAGGGCCGACCCGAGCACCGAGGCGGGGCCGACCAGAGCGGAAGAGGCCGAGGCGGGGCCGACTTGAGCGCTGAGGCGGGGCCGAGCCGAGCGAAAGAGGCCGAGGTGGGGATGACCCGAGTGCCGAGGCGGGGCCGAGCCAAGCGGAAGAGGCCGAGGCGGGCCAACCCGAGTACCGAGGCGGGGCCGACCCGAGCGCCGAGGCAGGGCCGACCTGAGTGCCGAGGCAGGGCCGACCCGAGTGCCGAGGTGGTGGGGAACTGCCTGAGGCTGAACAGAAGCTGCCTCCATGTGGAGGAGAGAGAAAAGGTGTGACGGGGGAATGCTGAGTCGCCAAGTTCAGATGCTGTCATTGTGGCCCATAGGGGCCCACTAGCCCCATCAGATGCCTCCTACACCACCTTAGAAGCTGAAGGGACCTCGCGGGACTGAGGCGGGCTCCGTCAGTTTCCTCCATTGTTAACTTTAATTGTGTTAGATCAGCCACATCAGGAGGGAAGCATGCTAACTATTCATTTTGGCTCGAGGACGATAGCTACTTCAAAGCATATGCTGTTGATTGTGCCTCAGTTAAAAAACAAAAAAACGAAAAAAAAATGTAGTTGATTATGCCGAGAGTTTCTGAAGTCCTCTCTCCTCTTAAACTAATAATCGATAATTGATGGTTTAACTCTCAGCCATAAAAATATTATTCTTCTAATAGCCTTCCAGGAGTATTCTTCTCTCCCCTCCAGAGAATAACAGATGATACACAGCAGCCTTCTAATAAGAGGTGCTATGGCCAATTACAATCATCAAATAAACAATAACTTTATCTTCAGATGTCGTCTGATGATGCAGTGATGTAAGGAGTAGCGAGGGGGAGGGTAAGTGATTATTTATTTATTTACATTTTTTAAGGGGTCTCTATCAATGACACTCATGGTGATTTTTGTTGGCAATGCCTTAAGTCCAACCAGGACTGGCTGATTTGTGCACTTTACTCTTTGTAAGCCAGGATTTTTTTGATAAACAAAAGTTAGAAACATCTAATTATGACATCAAGGTAGTGTTTAATTTATAAAAAGTTATTTCTGGATAAGTATACAGCATAGCATTTATCCAGAGAATAGCTCAAGAGATAACCATATTTTTAAAATAACAGTTTTTCCATCAAGGGATAACTCTAGTTATTTTAGGATCCCTAGAATAAGTTTAAGGAATAATCCATGTTTAAACATGGATTATCTCCTCTAGTTAAACTTTTTCATAACTATCCTTCCTAGTTATAACTTTTGGGGATAAAAAAAGATATCCGGGGATATCCTCCTTGTCCCCCATATCAAACACAACATAAGGGTTTATCTTCGATATTAAGTTCTCTTTATATAAGGAGAATATAATGTGGCGTATAATAGATGAAGTAATGTGTAGTCTATGCGCTTAGGAGATGGACAAAAACTTTTCATTTATTTTTTATTTTTTTAAATCTAAGACATGCTGTTCTCCTGTTTTCAAATACAGTCAACAGATCTAATTGTTAAGAAGCACTCAAATGAAGAACTGGGTTCTCAATTTTCCTAAATTTATTGTGTGAATCTAGCCGGAATTAGCCATTTGATTCAATAAATATATACAAGATTTGGACTTGACCTATTATTTCAAACGTAATTAATAGATTTATTGCTTGTTGATTTGGTTGATTAGGACGAACGTCCACAATATTGCACTGTAGGATGGTTCCGCTAGAGTAAAATGGCGAAAGAATAAATTATTTATAAGATAAGCTTGCTTTCTCTCTCTTTCCTTGTTAAACATTAGTCTGGCTAAGAATAAATTATTGAATGAATGATCTAGCCATTTATTTTGGATAGGTTTGGTTATAAACTGATAATAATTTTAGTAATGTGTGATAGACTGATAATAAATTTAAGGCTAAACTACATAATTAATCCTTGTACTTAGGGATTATGTCATTTTAATCAACTTTAAAAAGTTATAAAAATAATCCTAAACATTTTATTTTGTATCACTTTGATTCTTACCATTAAATAGGAGGATGCCATTTATTTTTATCTTATGTGGCAGCATTTAGCAGCATACGTGGCATCCAAATTGTAAACATAAATTTAAAATCCATAACTAATCGGTTAACCAATTATTTAATAATTTTAAAATTATAAAAAAATAAAATAATATTTCTTCATCCTGATTTGCCCTCGGAAAGAGTACAAAGGGTATGTGAGCACTCACGAATCAGGCAAAGAACGAGATTATTTTTATTTTTTTATTTTTTAAAATTATTAAATAATAAGTTAAATAATGGATTAATAGGTTATTATAGATTTTTAAATTTATTTTTATCGCTTGGATGCCACATATGCAGCTAGGTAGGCTGCTACATAAAATAAAAATGAATGACAACTCCTTTATTTAATGATAGAAATCAAAATGATATAAAATATAAAGTTTAATATTATTTTTATAATTTTTTAAAGTTCAACCATCAAAGCCAAATAATCCCTTTTAAGTACAGAAATTAATTTTATAATTTAGCCTAAATCTAATAACGTATCTGGCGTTGCCTTCCCTTGACCCATAAATTAGTGAGCTGGCTCTGACCCCCATCTCACTCCAAACACCCTCCTTCGCAAAGTGCCAATTTTGCCTTCCGCCGGAATTCAAGTGCTAGCTTCCAACCCTCAACATGCGACAAATCGGCAAAACCGCCGGTCATGCTGAAGAATACGCCTTCTTGCCACTTTTAGCTAGCTCGAAGGGCTGTATATAAAATACGGCACATTGGGCAGCAACCTCAGCGGCCGGTTACCGTAAGAAGAAAAAAAATGCAATCCCATTGACGGCTCCCCTAAACCCTTCTTCTCCACACACCCCCCCCCCCCTCCCAACCTCCTCCTCTCTTCTCCTCCCTTCTCTTTCTATTCCTTTGCACCCATCTCCTCTCTCCTCTTCTTTTCTCTGCGTCTCTTTCTTTCTTTTCCGTCTTCTCTTTTGCTCTTTGAATGATCCATTCAGACCCAATGGCAGCGACGATGGAGGAAGAGGAAAGAGTGGAGCATTTGGTGGAAGAAAGAGAAGAAGACATGGTGGCAGTAACGGAGCCAGCAAATCCCATTAAAAGAATGGGAAGGTTCATCTGCCCCACCGGGGGCCCCGCAGTCGATGCTCCCTTCGTGCCTTCGCGGCATAAAGCCGCCTCCTTTGCTGCTCCCATGGCCCCAGAGATCCTCTTCAAAGGGTGGCGGTCCCACCTGAGGAAGTGGGAGGAGTGGGTCCACAAGCTGGAGCCCATATATGGAGATTCCTGGAAAAAAGCTGGGATCTTTGAGGCGATCAAGGGCTCTGTTTACAAAATTCGGCGAGACTCCCCGTTGGTTTCTGGGATCGCGGCCTACTGGTGCGACGAGACGAGCTCCTTCCTCTTTCCCTGGGGGGAGGCCACCATCACGTTAGAAGATGTCATGGTTCTCGGAGGATTCCCGGTGATCGGCGAGCCGGTGAGGGGAACACTGGACGGCGAGCTTGCAGAGATTGAACAGAGGTTGGCGGCCGAGCACAAGAAATTCTACCGGTTCACCTGCAAGAAACCTGAGCAGAGTGCTTGGATGAGGCATTTTGTTGCGGGCGAGGGCGACGGGTTCGAGCACGCTGCCTTCTTGTCTCTCTGGCTGTCGAGGTTTGTCTTCCCTGTTCATCCTGAGAAAACTGTGTCTCTGCAGATGATCCCCGTTGCCGTCCGGTTGGCTCGAGGGGCGAGGATTGCCCTTGCTCCGGCGGTTCTCGCAAGCCTCTACCGGGACTTGCGGATGGTGAAGGATTGTCTCGTCAGCAACTGCGAAGAAGAGGTATCATCTTTCGTTGCCTGGGCTCTTTTTGACATACTGCAAATGTGGGTCTGGGAGCGGTTTGTGTCTCTGAGGCCTGATGTGAAAATTTTTGTGGATTATGGCGAGCCGAGAACCAAAAGATGGAATGATGTGAGTAAGAAATGGACTTCTCATTCATTCGTTGGGTTTTTGAGTCGCCTAGTGAGTTTCAATGGCGGCCTTACACCGTTAGTTTGGATAATTGGAGGAAACCGTCCTTCTACAAAGAGAATGGTGAATGGATTCATGGGTGCGTAGATAGGGATGAAGAGTTGAGTTCGTTTGCTCAGTGCTTGAGAGCTTCTGAGCTAGTAGGAGTAGATTGTATTGAACGGTATCTTCCACACCGGGTGGCAAGGCAGTTTGGATTGGATCAGGACTTGCCTGGTCATGTCCCCTGTTCCAATTCAACATGGGATGCTGCATGGCAAAGATATGATATTGATGCAAAGAATGTCGTGTTCTATGTTCCTCCCCGGCTCTTCAATCAGATGTCACGCTTCAGTATTCAGTTTGGTGGAAGAAGTACATGCTGTCCTGTTGTATTGACGCGGTTAAAAGCTTTGTAGGCCCGCATAGTTCCTTGGTGATTGGCAAAAAAGTTTCGAAGAATGCAGTGGCAGAGAAGAAGGAAAAAAAGGAGTGCTCTCTGACCACGCACAAGAAGCGAAAATTGCAAGAATTCTATGATACCCCACTCTCAGACCAGCCTGCAGTTAAAAATACTCAAAGTGGTGGGAGGGACAAGCACACAAAATCTTACAAAGCTTCACCAATTACTAGTAAAATTAGAAAAGAGAAGCTGTCTGGAATGTGCGAAGAAGAGAAGAAACAAGATTCAGAGGCTTCGGGACGTAATGAAGCAGAGCTGAGACTGCAAACGGGAGAAGCTCTGGCATCTGATCCACCAGACATGGAGGATGGGCCGACGATGGCTAAGACAACGGTGGTAGATGTTAAGAGAGCAGAGGTGGGCATGGAGCCATCTGGGAAACGTGCAGAGCAGAGCATCCAAAACTCTGACACAACCAGAGAAGTCAACACAGAAAACAGGACAGAACTGGGAGAAGCTTGCGCACCTGATCCATTGGAATTGAAGTATCAGGAGATGTTGAAAGATTGTGAGGAACCTGAAGCATCTGTTCCGTTCCTACTACAAGTAAAACTGAAACTGGAACATGAGCGAAAAGCTAAAGAATTAGAAGAAAAAATGGAGATAAGAAAGCTCAAGGAAGAGATTGCAGCAATGGAAGAAGCTATGCTAATGGATCCAGAATCCCAGACCGAGGTGTGTTCCAAAATAAACTGCTGTCTCTTTCAGTTTACGTCTCCTCAGTATTTTCTGTACGGTACATAACTATGAATTCTAAGTAGGCCTGTTAGTTTTAATTCATCTAATGGTTCTGAAGTTTACTAAGCTGTACCTCATAGATGGCTAAAATTATATGCTGATATAGATGAGCACCTTTCCTATTCTTAAGATTGCATGTTTTCCAATTTTTCCTTTCTACTCCCTCCGGAAGAATTCTGTCTGTTTTGTTCATTATATTAATGAATTAATTGAATTTCTCCCATCATCTTCTCAAAAAGATTTCCTTTCCTCCAATCATTGCTCGACTTACTTGAACAAAGGCTGCAACATTCTGGTCCAAGAAACTATGCTTAGGAACTTCAACACAATCAAAATATTGAAAAACTGAATGCAATTTAATCTGTAAACAAGATTTATTGTTCTCAGAAGAAAGCCAACCATAACCAGAATCATCAAGCCTTGTCCCAACTATTTGGGTAGGTTCTACAAGTTCTCTTGCCAAGAATTCTGATTTATGGCTATCTCTATTGTTATTTCAAGCTGCCCTGTATCCTCCCTCAGATCTTAGTTGTATATAATCTTGATCAGTATTTCACCTTTTCAGGATGAAATGAAAACAAGAAAATAAAAAACACCTACTTTTGGAGAACTATGGATCAAGGAAAAGGGCATTTTTGAATAATATGGTTGTCTAAGTCCAAGATATGGTTTACTTGTATGAAATTTACACTCTTAGTTCTCAGAATTTTAAAACTGATGTTAGCAATTATCTAATTGTTAAAAACTATGAAATGCAGAAAAATTACAAGAGTAAGGCTGTGTTTGGTTTTTGGGAATGTCTTTCATTTTCATTCTCTAAAAATAGTTTTCACTTCTATTTTCTGATCTCGAGAAAATGTCTTTGCTGAATAAAAAATTTATTTTTATTTTATATTTTCATTATAAATAATATCTTTTAAAAGAGTAAATAAAAAATTAAAAGGAATATCATCAACTTTTGTGATGCAACAATATAATATGTAATATTATAATAATATTACAATATTGTAATATTATCTACTAATACAATATCACAATATATAATAATATAGTATTGTATTCTCTAAAATATAAATTATAATATAATATAATATATACAATATTATATTATAATATTACAATCTAATAATACAAATTATAATATATACTATATTGTAATATATAATATATTATGTAATATAAATTGTATATTAATAATTTTAACTATTAATAATATAATATGCATTATATAATTAATACTAATATAATACTGATCGTAATATGTTGTGTATTATAATAAATATAGTAATATTATATAAATATAATATATTTATATACATTATTATATATTTATTAATATATATTATTACTTTTTCAAAAATCATCTTAAGCTCCAAAAAAAATGTTGCTTTAAAAAAATAAAAATGAAGAATTTTGTTAGCAATATATATTTTTACATTGGATTTCATATTTTAATTTTTAAAAATAAAAAAAAGGAAAAAAGTGATATCGAACATGTCTTTTATTTTTTTCTTTCTTCCTTCTTTTGATAGAAAATAGTAAAAATAGTAAAATTATTAATCCAAAAATTAAATGGTAAAATTTGAAAGAAGAAAACTAAAATTATTTAAAGAAAAGTTAGTAAGAGTAATGATTATGAATATAGATAGTGATCCTAACTTAATATAGAAAAAAGAACTAAATGCATAAAAGATATAGCAAAAAAAGTTTTAGGAGAATCAAAAAGAGTAGAACTAGTAGGAAAGAAAACTTGATGGTGGAGAGAGGAGGTTTAAGCTGCCATCAAGATTAAAACGATAAACTACAAAATTTGACAAGGGGCTAGGAATGAAGAAAGTCTTAAAAAGTATAGGGATGTAAAGAAAGAAGCTAAACAAACGGTAAGTAATGCCAAACTTAAAGTCTATAATGATTTATATAATATACTAGATATGAAAGAAGGTGAAAAGACAATATATAAACTAGCAAAATTAAGAGAAAAAAATAAAAAATCTGGACTATATTAAATATATTAAGGATAAAGATGAAAGAGTCTTAGTAAAAAAAGAAGAGATAAAAGAATGATAAAACAAGTTATTTTAAAAATTTATTAAATAAAAATAATTTAATAAATTTAAGGATAGAAGAATGTGATAACCTAAGAGTAACAAACGAACAAATTTTTTTGTAGATTTAGCATGCTTGAGGTTAAAAAGGCTTTGAGTAAAATAAAAAATGCAAAGGCATTAAGGCCGGATGCGATCCCTATTGAGGTTTGGAAAGGCTTAGAAGAAATTGGAGTCATATGGTTAACCAATTTATTTAAGATTGTAGCAACTAAAAGAATGCCGGATGATTGAAAAAAAAACATATTAATATCTATATATAAAAATAAAGTAGATATTCAAAATTATGCAAATTATAGAGGGATTAAATTGATGAGTCATACAATAAAATTATGGACGAGAGTAATAAAAAAATGAATAAAAGCTGAAACTTTGATGTCAAATAATCAATTTGGATTTGTGCCTGAAAGATCGATCATAGATGCTATTTATTTATTAAGAAGATTGATAGAAAGCTAAAAAAAAAATCTTCGTATGGTCTTTATTGATTTAAAGAAATCATATGATAGAGTACTTAGAAATAATATGGTGGATTTTAGAGAAAAAAGAAGTTACTAAAAGGTACATAGAATTGATAAAAGATATGTATGATAGAATAATAACTATTGTTCAAACATTAATAGGAGAAACTAGTGAGTTTTTAATTACTGTAGGTTTACATCAAGGATCTGTCTTAAATTCATATCTTTTTGTAGTAGTTATGGAGGAAATTAACTAAACATATTCAAAATGATATCCCATTGTGTATGTTATTTGTAGATGATATAGTGTTGATTAATGAAACTAAATCTAAAGTAAATACTAAGTTAGAGATTTGAAGAGGCTTTAGAATCTAAAGGTTTTAAAATTAGTAGAACTAAAACTGAATACATGAAATATAATTTTAATGGGAGTAGAAATACAAATGAAGAAACAGTGAAGACAAGCCAAGAGATATCAAGGAGTGAAAAATTTAGGTATTTGGGATCAATTATTCAGCAAGAAGGTGAATTAGGTGAAGATGTGAATCATAAAGTTAAAGCAGGATGGATTAAGTGGAGAAGTGCTTCGGAAGTATTGTATGATTGACATATCTCATTAAAATTGAAAGAAAAATTTTATAAAATCGTATTAGGCCAGCTATACTATATGGAACATAGTGTTGGGCAATACTGAAACAATATGTGAATAAATTAAGTGTAACAGAAATGCGTATGTTCAGATGAATATGTGGTAAAACTTTAAAAGATAGAATTAGAAATAAGCGTATAAGAGAAATGATAGGAGTAGCTGCAATTAAAGATAAAATGAGAGAAAATCGATTATAGTTGTTTGAACATATACAACGAAGACCTTTAGATGCCAGTTAGAACTTTTAACAATTCATGGTAAGGATAGAGGTAGAGGTAGACCTAAACTAATATGGATAGAAATAATTAAAAAAGATATAATTATTTATAATTTAAATATCGACTTAGTCCTGAATAGAGCAGAATGGAGGAAGCAGATTCATGTAGCCAACCTCATGTAGTTGAAAAAGGCTTAGATGTTGAGTTGAGTTTATCATTTTGGAGTTGTGTTTTTTAGAAAAGTGTTTTTATTTTTATTTACTACATATGTTTTCATAAGTGTTTTCCATTTTGTATAGAAATGATAAAGAAAAACATGATTATTCTCAAAAACCAAACATGCCCTAAGATTTTTTTATGAAAAAGGTTTTTTATTATGAGCATTGACTGAAAGGCACAAACTAAGGGCATTCTTACATCTCAAATTCCGAAGCTTTCTACTGAAAAATTGGATCCAACAGTCTCATAGCAAATGTTGAAGAAAGAAAATGAATATGATGGTAGCAAAAAAAATCAGATCAAGCCATCGAAGATAATAAGACTGTTATTAAAAGGATTGTTCCATGAACAAAAAAGGACTGCTGGTAGAAAGGTCCTTCTAACTTAATTTGAGAACAATCATCTGCCTAAAAAGCATGATAACTGTTCACTCTTGGTGGTATTAATGTCTTTTGAGTTTGTTCTTGTAGAATGGTTTCAAAACCAATATGAGAATTTGGTACATCTAGAAAATATTTCCAATAAAAGAAGTTAAGGTATATATCACATATCTTTTTAAGTCCATTCTTGTCTATCTCCTAATTTAATTGTTGACATTTCCTCTTTTATCATTTGTAAGTCCAACCAAGATAGGGAAAATAATAAGAGGCCTTTATAGTGAATAACATTATAAGCATCATGTTATTAAACATGATTTGGGCAGCTTTATATGGCTATTGAATTTTTTAGTTTCTCCATTTTGTTTAACTAATATATTCTGATACCAATAGGTCTAAAGTTGTTTATCCATAATTAGGTCCTATATTGTTAGGGATGGCAATAGGGCGGGTATGCTATTAATTGTACTTGCTTTGTGATGGAAATCTTGTACCTGCCCTCGATCCATACCCACGTTGGGGTGGCTCATGATGCCTCGAATTTGCCAAGGATGTAGTTTGATCTTCGAATATATGAGGAATCTGACCTGCCCCATTCCACTTTGCATTGCCACCTCTTTTTTTTCATATAAATCAAATTAATAAAAATGTGATATTAAATATCAGCATCTCACATAATATTAAACAAAAAAAGAGGAGCTTTTGGAGTGAAGGAGTGCCATAAAGGAAGAAGAGGTTGTTGTGCAGAGGATGGAGAGGATGTAGATGAAGGCGTAAAGGAGAGGGTTTAGGATGAGGCGGCTAGGGTTAAGTAAACGAGGGGATGGTGAGGGCTTTAGGCTTATATACTAAGGATATTTTAGACTTGGGTAAGTATATCAAGGTAGATTCAAGATAGGTATGTCATAATCTTACTCTACGTTAAACTTGGTTCAAGTTTAATCTTTAATACACATCCTTGCTCCTAATTTTAAATGGATTGGATAAAACCACCCCCTTTAGGACTGGTTGGGGTTAGATACTGGATAGGTGGAAGCAAATTGCCACCTCTTAAGTAGCATGTTAATCATCATGATTTGGATAGCTTTATATGGCTTTCAATTCTATAGTTTCTTCATTTTGTTTATCTAATACCTTTTGGTTCCAATAGGTCTTGATCTGCTTATCTTTAATTTTGTCCTATGTTGTCTCTAAATGAAGTAATAAAACAAAATTTCTTCTAAATTATGTACTTAAAATACTTGATTTTGTCTACTCTATATTCATTAAAAATTCAAAATTAAAAATTACATGTAATTTAATACTTAAAAATTACATGTAATTTGACTATTTACAATGTTTATATCTCCCAAGTTCTAACTCTTAAGATAGACCACAAGCACATGTGGCAACATGCTTACAAAGGCTTATGTAGTGGTCGTTCGAAGAGTGATTGACCATGGACATCATGAATCACTTATGGACAAACGATGATGGTGGTTCATTTCAATGTTTGTGCCCAAGCTTTGTACATAGGTGTCACTACACAGCCATAGGAATGCTCCTAGTCGTATAGTGAATGTTTGATGTCATCTAACACTTGAACAAGTTGTCCTTGAGATGCTTCACTCATGGATAATTCCTATATCCCCAGAAGAGGTTTTTTAGAAATATTAGTATTCACTTGATAATCAATTTGAAAGCTATGAAATATGTATAATTGGTTGGCCATATATGAGAACAAGTACTAGAAGTGATACGAATATAGTGCCAATTATCCAACAACTTTTTGTAGTGTCCTTTTGCAAGTGCTTATTGAAAAGTTGAGATGGGTTCCCTAAGCTTTTCATGCATCAATTGCAAGGCATTGACACCAATACAAAAATTGGCAACATGAATATGTTAACAAGTTTTGGATATGGCATGTTGGAATATAGTATATATCAAGGTTTGCAAATTTGATATCGAAACCGTACCAATATAGTACTAGATCGTTATGGTATAGTATGTATCTCATATCAGACAGGGTGTTACTACATTTTCTTACTCTTAGCCATAGTAATGCTTAGTAATGGATGATATGAGATAGTTTGGATTAGTTCAAAACGACTCGGTTCACACTAAATTGAACCTCAATGCTACATCAATACCTTATTGGTACAGTATGGTATGGCATAGATCTTTACAACAAACTATAGATATATTATGCATATTTTGAGAAAGCATCTGGAAAGCATTATGGCATGTCATAATAATAGTCCATTATATAAAAACATCAATATTCACAAACTCTATTATTTAGTGAACGTTCAAGTTTGTAAATTAGGATCCATCTACAAACTCTAAAATTGATCTTCCATCATGAAAAGGTCAACATTAATTGAAAGAAAGAAACCACTTCCTTGTCTCTAGAGGTGCTACACATCTCAGGCATGGTTGGGAAGTATTTGAAGCCCTTTTCTAATCTTTTAAAAAAATAGGATATGCTGAAATAAGTAATTTATATTTTAGGCTTCTTCGATAAGTGAGAATGGTAACATATATTAGATAAGAATATGGCAAAGCACCTCCCGAGTGTTACATATCTTAGGTATAGTCGGGACTTATTTGAAGCCCTTTTCTAATTTTTTTTTAAAAAAAGAATATGCCAAAATAAGCATCAAATTCATATTCTAGCATTTTCAGAAAGTATGAATGTATGATATGTATTGGATAAGAACATGGCATGCAATTTGTAATATCCACACTTCCTAGTGCATTGACATGGTTGTTGTTTGACCACTTAGATGTTGCTAGTACAAATAGTGCTGTGTGTTATTTGTATCACGCAATTATGCTTTGAAAAAGTCAATTGTTTGAACATTGGCCTTTGAATCTGTAATTATACTCTCATACTTGTTTGTGCTAAAAGCACTAAAAAGGCTTTGCCATGACATAGTTCACTTATTAAATTACTATCTTTGGCTCATTATTTAGATCTTTGCAAGTGGTAGACGTACAAGTTTGATTTGGTTTCAAATATTTGGTGCATTAAATCCAAATGGTAGATGTGCCAAAGGAGGATACTAACTAGGAAATTGTACACTCATTGTAATTTCTTGATTCACTTTATTCTCTAAATGTCCACAAGGAGCGATGGGAGCTTGACTATCCTTAGATTTGCAGTTAACACTTAAAAGGAGTTCCAAATCTCATTAGAGTTGGCATGCTTTGCTATAATAGAATGTATTTCCTAATATCGGGCTTGTTACACCATATTGGTAGCCAATGGATACTTTTTAAGGGGGAGATATTGAGTATTGGTACCATGAACTGAACTACATCAACACTATAGTAAAAGGAGTTCCAAATCTCATTAGAGTTGGCATGCTTTGCTATAATAGAATGTATTTCCTAATATCGGGCTTGTTACACCATATTGGTAGCCAATGGATACTTTTTAAGGGGGAGATATCGAGTATTGGTACCATGAACTGAACTACATCAACACTATAGTAATAGGGTACCTGGTTCAAAGGTACTAAAATTAGGATTGCAAACCATGATAGTAGGAGAATTTAGAATAAAAAGAGGGTTAGTTATGGGAATAACCAAAAAATAAGCATTTGTTAAGACATGGCTAATTCATTTGAAGAGTTTTTCTTCTACAATCATCCTGATATTATATTTTTGGTTGCCTACCATTATGTTTGTATTTAGGTTAGGCAAAATGTCTTATTCTAAAGGTAGTGATGGAATAGTAAGACTTCACAATAATGTCTGCTATACTGACCCGAACTGACCATATCATACCAAACTAGTAAGGTGTTAGTATGTTATTAAGTTTCGATTCGGTATTAACCAAACCGGTTCAAATTGATCTGAAGTATTCTATGCCAACCCATGTTGCTTAATGCCAAGTGGTTAAAAGTGGAAAAAAAGGATGGCATCCTATTTTAGTACAGGGTGCATATCATGTTGTACCGATCCATACTGTTTTGAACTAATAATGTATTGATAGGGGTCTTGGTATTGATTTTGCAGACCTTGCTTCATAATGAACTGGCCAAAAGAATTCCAATGCTTTAGTACCTCATTCAAACAAAGATAGACCAAGTTCATGGAGGATGCTCAATAAATGGGTGAACTATGTTGCTATCTTACTATTGATGTTCTCTTAATCAAGATGTTAAATCTCATAGAATAAGGCTATCTTGGGATATGCCACAATACAGTAGAAATCTCATGGAATAAGACATGTCAATTGGGAAACTGAGATGATGACAGGAAATTTCATACCGCTACTTGGAATAGTAATCCTGGCATCCCATAGGACGTCCTATTGAATTTGAATCATGCCCTTTATAATCCTGTGTGACCAGCAGTAGAACTATTGATCTCAGAGTTCGTTAAGGTTAGAACATCCTCATCACAAGCATAGAAGTTTGGAAGGAGGTATTCACTTGCAAGTTTAGAATAATCTACTGTTATAAAATCTTATTTTGTTACGAGCTTTGAAGAAGAGGTTGAATCCATAGGGAAACCACTCTTCACTAGGTTCCATCCAATAGTTCCATCTATATTAGATTCTTGAGATTTGGGTTTTCCAATGTTCAAAACAGCCTTTCAATAACTATCATATCCTCTTATGGAGAAAAAGCAATGTTCGCTAATTGGTGGACTATAATACTTGGGCTCTCTTTTGCTTGTTCTGTCATACCCAACCTTTATAGAAAAAATAATTGGAATACAGGAAATAAGTAAAATAATAAATAAAAAGTCAAGAAAATATATTAGATGCCAATATAGATTGTGTTAATTCTTGGGTACCTTTTGGTGTATAGTTCTTGTGTTTGTTTAAGACAGGACAATCAAATGATTTTTTTTTCTCAAACAAAAGTTCAAAAGTTCATAATAGATCACATCATTTTAGAGTGCAAACTATGTTTATTTGCTTGATGACATTTTAAACACATGAAAATTTAATTTCTATGATATTTGAGCTCAAATCCAAGTCAAATCATCAAAGTCTTCTTTTCTAGGTATTGATCAACTTCTCAAACTCATTTTCGCTTCTTGTATTAGGCTATCTTTCAAACTTTGAAAGAAGTTACCTTTCTCATAAGATTCTTGGAAGTAAATGTTTGTAACTCAAAAGGAAAAAGCCTGAGATTCATGTTAAGAAAATATATCTCAGGGTTTGGATTTTATAACCCAAGAGCAAGTTCCTTTTTAACTCAAAGAAATGAAGATATGACTAAAGTATAACTCTAATTTTATATTTATATAAAGAACTAAAGAAATGGCATTAGAATGACAATAATTACTTAAGATTTAGCTTAAATTTGTCTTCATCAACTTTTCGTCAATTAATTAAGACACCATTAAAATGGGTTGGAGTCCTGGTCATTTTAGTTGAAGGTAGCAAAATTTGTTGAGAATAGAGTACATTTGGTTTGGTTTTGGCTAGAAGTAAAAAACTTTCAAGTGGTGCTAATTAGGTTTTGAAATCCATTCAACAAAATTGCTTCTTTCTAACATAAAACTATGGGCAAAGATAAATGTATGGGAAGGTCTATTACCAATGTGTGGCTTCCATATATGTCATCTGCTTGATTAAAAAAACCAAAACCAAAGAGGAAAAGAGGAGGGATTACCTGCATTCCTGGATGTGTGGATGAAAGATTCTATTAACATAACTCTTAATCAATGATAATAAAAGGGTAGACAAAGAAGAGGTTGTACTAGAAAAATGATGGGATAGGATAGCTATGATATGTCCAATTAATGATGAGAGAAAAAGACTAGTACAGTCCTGAATAGAGCAGAGTGGAGGAAGCAGATTCATGTAGCGGATCCCATGTAGTTGGGAAAAGGCTTAGATGAGTTGAGTTGAGTTGAGAAAAAGATCAGTACAGGGATTTGAATTTAATCTAGAATCTCCAAAATATATGATTGACAATTGTTTACCCAGCAACAAATGCGGGTCTGATTCTATCCATTTATTCCTTGTATTTGTCAAAACATATATAGGAGAAAGATCAGCTTAAATTGGAATTGGTGAATAGTTGAATAATAAGTGGCTGGTCTTCTTATAATCTTGTGAAGCACTAGAACCAATGAAAAGTTTCATTGGTGGCAAACTTCATGACAACAAAGTAGAATGGGCACACCATTTGAATCCAAAATCTTTTCCTCCCCTTAGAAGATGAAAGAGTCACCTTTTTGAAGGAACAGAAGCACCTCTCTAGAGAGAAGATTTAATATAGTGTCCCTAGAAAAGGCTCATTAAAAAAAACAACACCTGAGAACAATTCCCATGAGCATGCACCTTCTCAGTCTTTGACATATGTTGCTTAGACTTGGGTATAAATGTGGGCTGTAGGCGTAGCTGCTGGTGCACGTCCTATTGTCACACTAATGCCCATGTTAAAGTGTAAGGTATTGGAACTTTAGGCTAAGCCAAAGAGTAAGTAACATAGTTTATAACTTTCCCTCTGCTCATATCTGATACAAGTTACTTCCTCTAACATTCAAAAATCTATGCTTAGACTTCCTTTCCAGACTTGCTAACTGTGTGATTGTATTGAACTCCCATCAGGACACCTGATAGACTGTGCAACCAACATCGGCTTACAATAAAATTTCCCAGGTTCATGTATATGTAGTCTCCTTGCAAAATATGGCTCCTGAAGCTCTAGCAATTTAAAGAGAGCCTAGCAGTGGTTATTGCAACTTCAAGCTGCATCAAATGTATACACATTTTCCATAGCAAATCCATATCAAATTCAAATACCTTTTTTCCAATGTAAAAATAATATTTAGTGGCTTCAAATCTGGTTTAGCCGAATCGTCCCAAACTTGGAATTGGGATGATTTGACCTCTCTATTTTGTTTGTTGATGGGTTGGAAAGGGGGGGGGGGGGGCCTTGGTGTAGTTGACATGGGTGGGGGGCCTCTTGGTCCAACTAATCAGTATGCCAAGTGGTGGACATGGGTGGGGGTATCTTGGTCCATCTAATTGGTATGCTGTTTGTTTGGTATAGTGCATATTGTACCAAACTACACTGGCCCAATACACAATACACGGACATAGCTTCGATAAATAAAAACTGGACATTGATACAGAATCTTGTCATCTGCACTTTTAATAGTAGTGTAAGCAAGATTATTTTATCCAAGCAGAATGTACAGCTTTACATCTAAACAATATAAAAGCTATCTTATTAATTAAGGATAGCGGCAACCTTATGACAGCGGATCAATTCTGCCTCTTCTCATCTTTAGTGGTACTGGAAAAATGTCTTGTTTTAGGATCTTCACCATGCAAAGACAGGAAGAGATGCAAGACTGCCAATTATATCCCTCAGTTTAGTATAAGCTTAATATTATCCAAGGAATCCAACATATAATTCATGTCTATGCAACTACAACAACATTCTTAGTGCTAGAAGTGCTGGTTTGGATAAAAGCCAGCTTTTTTTCAATGCAAGTATTGTTTCAAACACCCCCAACTTATGAGTTCATTTTCCTTTTATCTCTTGCAATTAGCTTTGGAGTTGGGCAGTTGATTTTGGAGTTGGGCAGTTGATTTCATGTGTACCAAGAGCAGTAGTGAACATGCATATTTCCAAACAAAACACCAATTGTAATTAGTTGGGCTACATTGCCTGGGACATATTATGAGATGTAGTTTTAAAAAGTAGGACATATTATGAGATGTAATTTTAATATTTTAACTTTTTAAGAAGTTTCTTCATCTTAACAACCTTTTTTTTTTAATTCATATGCAGAGTTCAGGTAATCATGGAGGACAAAGTTAGACCAACTGATGTGGAGGACTGTTGCATCAAAATATGAGAGATGAATATTCTCAAGATCTTCATATGACCAATGCATGTAAGAAGCAGTACCTTTTTTCTTGGCTATGCTATGGTTTACTATCTGGACTCTTGGGGAGATGCACTGAAGGATATTTTATTTACTTAGGAATTTGTTACTGAGTTAAAGGATTGAAACAGACTCTGGAACAAGTAACACTGTTCCAGTGAGCACCGTACCATGATCAAGTGACTTTGGATAAAGGGACGGGACAAGGCGGCAGCAGATGTATTCTGGGCAATCTATGTATGAACACCAGAATTTTCAAATGAAGAAGCAAGCTGCAATATAGATTAGCAGAAGTGTCAGGGGTTGGCTGAGGGACTGGTTTAGAAGTTGGCCCATCAAAATTGGTAGGAGGTTGAGAATCTGCTTGGGAAACTGAAATTTAAATTTCTTAAACATGGTTGGAAGTTTGGCCTTGGTTTTGTTTTTCTTTTCTTTTTTCTTCACTGTTGTGTAGATTATATTGTCAGCTGGTAGCCTTGATCCTTGTACTTTCCTTTCATCATCTCAATGAATTTTGATTAGGCAAATTGTACTTGATCTTCCTCATGGAAAAATAGATACCATACCTTGATCGCCTGTAACATTAGCTGTTCAAGTGGACTTGACATATACCTTCTGTTGCCGTCGGAATCCATCCTTCGACTCGGGTGCAGTCGATCTCTTGGGATGGACCTGCACAGAAGTCCTCGCGCGAGAGGCGTTGGGGGTGGCCCTCTGCGGAAGATCCTTCGACGCTCAAGTCAGTGGGGAAAATCGACGATCAATCAGAAGATGGGGAGGTGGATCTTTCCGGGGAGTCTCTCCAGGGAGGGCCGATCGGGAGCTCTAGAGGGGGGAGCACCGACGAGCAGCTGGGGAGAGCGGGAGAGTGAGAGTGAGAGTGAGCGCATACCTGAGAAAATTTGGGAGTGTCGTATTTATAGGCTGTCACCTGGATCTTGAGCGCCTTCTGGAAGGTTCGAAGGTTGTTAGGATATGGAGATGGATCGAATCAGGCCGTTGTGGGGCCGTTGGGATCCGTATCTTGTTTGTTAAGGGATCGACGGCTAGGAGAGCTCCTTGATGGCTTGGGATCTGGTAGGTGCGTAGGTTCCAGGTGGCCGTATTAGGTTCTAGACCACTCTTCAACATAATTCTTTGCCTGATATACTGTTACGATAGGTCTAGGCTCTCCTGTGCCATGTTCCGCGGGGGTGAGTATCGGATCATGGATCGCTCAGGAAAGACGAGCTACGGGAAGCTCGTGGGAGCTGAGCTACGAAGCTCGGGGAGAACCGAGCTATGGAAGCTCGGAGAAAGCCGAGCAATGGAGCCCGGAGAAAGCCGAGTTATGGAAGCTCGGGGGAGCCGAGCTATGGGAGCTCGGGGAAGCCGAGCTACGGGAAGCTCGGGGACATCATGGCGGGCGAAGGGATGGGTTCGGTCTTAGCCTCCTCGCACGAATATTGATGCAATGACGATTTTACCTCCCAACACATTGAAAGACGAGCTACGAGAAGCTCGTGGGAGCCGAGCTACGGAAGCTCGGGGAGAACCGAGCTATAGAGGCCCGGAGAAAGCCGAGCTATGGAAGCTCGGAGAAAGCCGAGCTATGGAGGCTCGGGGAAGCCGAGCTACGGGAAGCTCGGGGACATCATGGCGAGCGAAGGGATGGGGTCCGTCTTAGCCTCCTCGCACGAATATTGACGCAATGATAATTTTACCCCCCAACACATGCCCTCCACTCCCTAGTTCGAAGTGCAGGTTCGGGCATAGGGAGTATAAGTCCAGGTGGCACGCTTTGATGGGACGATCTGGTTTAGATAGCCCGCGCAGTGATGCCCTAATTAATGCAGTGAGGTCATCATGCCTTCGTGGGTAAGGCTCCTCCAGGGGTGATGGTTGGGGAAACGCCACGTAGCAAATCCCGATTAACGCGGCGTTTGTCGAGGCGGTTTCGGATGCCTCGGGCGAAGCGCCTCATCTTCTTAAGATGGCTTCCTTAGGGGGGAAGCAAAGCGATAGCAGCGCTGTGTTTGCAATATCCTCTCATTCTGTTTCCTGAAGAGTCCCATCTTCTGCGACGTTTGCCGTTTCGCCTGGTGCTTTTTCCGGCTAGGATGACGATGAGCCCCGACGACGTAGCTACGGAGATCGTTGCTGAGGACGTGGGAAAGATTCGCCAGAGGTATGGTATACCCCCAGACGTCGTTCTGCGATTGCTGGGACCTGAGCACAGGGTCTCGCGAGATCTGGAGCATGGGGTCTTCATTTACGAAGACAGTTTGAAAGCAGGCCTCCGGTTTCCTCTTCATCCCTTGGTGAAGGAATCATGACACATTACAACATCTGTCCGCGATGGTGGCCCCAAATAGCTGGCAGAGTATTATCGATTTATCTCAATGTGCCATCAGATTCAGATCATCGCCACTCTCCCTCTTTTCCGCGCCTGCTATAATCTAATACCCGGGAGGAAATCGGAGTGGCCTTATCGGACCTCGGAGGTCCTTCAAAATGATTGTGGATAAGCCGTCCTCATAAAGGGATGGAAGAGTCGATTCGTCATCGCCGAGGGGAACATTGGTTCCGACTTCCCTTGGAGATGGGGAAATTTCGTTCGGGATGCGGAAACACATCCAGTTTTGTCCGAGCTGGAGGAGAAAGATTTGGACGTCCTCCGCAACGGCCAGGTGTTCTCGGCCAATGATTTGCTATCGGAGAGTGCTCTTTTTGCGGCCGGGCTTAGTCCTCTGGACCCGCAAGGTGAGTCCTCCCTTTTGTCTTCTCCATTGTTTGTTATCCAGGCGAACGTGTTTGGATTTAATTGCATACTTTCCGCTCTTGCAGCCAAGAGGTCTGCGTTGTCAAGTCTTGTCAAGAGGAAGAGAGGCAAGCGCCCAGGGGAGAGCAGCAGCGCGGAGAGAAGTAGGCCCGAGAAGAGGGCTCATACTTCCGTAAGATGCTCGCCGGATGCCGGAGTGGCCACGACGGGAGCATCGGAAGCAAGGGAGGATTTGAGGAGGACAGCTGAGATCCCTTGTCCCCCAGTGGTGGAACTATCGGATAGCTCGGATGAGATTCCATTGGCTCCTCCGGCCGCATCCCCTTTGAAAGATGAGCCGACGATGGATTTGGCGGAAGTCATCGTTTTGGGGGGCTTCCCCAACCGCGGGTTTACTCCGACCTCAGTAGGAGAGCAAGAGGGAGCGGCCGCAGTTGGTGAGGTTTGGGGCGAGCTCCCTCTTGGGCCCTTTGCGGGAGAGTCCGGGGGTAGCGACGTTGGGCCACCCGTAGCGGTTCGAGAAGCAAGCCGGATAGAGGTTTTGGCAAAGCCTGCAGAGGAGATGCAGGTGACTGTGACCGAAGGAGACGGGTCGGGAGAGGGAGCGCAGCGAGATGAGAGTCCCGCAATGGAGACTCCTTCAAAAAGGGTTTTGGGGAGGCTGGCGCTTGGGTTGGCCGAATTGTCTAAGGGAGCTCAAGCCAGAATTCTGATAGAAGAGGCTGGGAAGTTGAAGGCTTCTCAGTCGGGGGTCGCCCGGGTTGACTCCTCGGGTGGAGACGGCCAGCCCAGTAGCTCGAACATGGACGTTGAGGAGGCATTTTCCGCTTTAATGAGGTCGGCCCTGTACCCGGGTGCGGATCCCTCGCGGATAAGTTTGCGGATCTGGAGTTGGTTGATGCCGCGTTCGGGCAGCAGGGCGTGGCCGAAAGTGTCCATCTTCTTTTCGATATTGACAATCGACCCTCATGAAGATGACACGGGCCTATGCCTCTCGGGTGAGTCACCATTCTTGGGTGGTGGATACTTTCCGGTTGACTTGATTGCATATTCTTACTCATTTTTATCCTGTAGAGTGTTTTGCTTTCTTGGGCGATGTGCTGGCATTTGAGTTTGGCGACGGGGGCCAGCGTTCAGGCCAGGAGAGCCAGCGCCGAACTCCGATCGCGAGCAGAGGCGTCCGAGAAGTTCGAGGAACTCCTGGCCGCTAGCAACGAAAGCTTGGCGGGGATGAAGGCGTCGTATCAGGCCGCTCTAGCTGAAGCATCTAAGCAAAACGTAAAGTGGAGGAGCTGCAGGGGCTCCTGGCGAAGAATGACGATGCGTGCTTGGAGTTGGCTCGAGTTAAGTCAAAGCATTCTGAGGAAGTGGCGGCGATGCAGAAAGAACATAATGAGAGTCTGGGCCGGCTGGGGAAGGAGGCCGCCGACGAGAGAAAACGCCTGGCCAGAATGCTCGATGAAGTAGAGGAGAAGCTGCAGCGGCGCGATTGCGAAGTCGCTGACTTGAGAGTCAGTGCTAAATGGCACGAAGGGATGATAGCCCGGCTGAGTGACGAGCTATCCCAAGCCCGGGGAGAGGTCGAAGATAAGCAGTTGAGAATTAACGCTCTCCAAGAAAGGGTCGAGTTGGTTAGGGCCGATAAAGCGAGGGCCAGGGGTGAGGCCGAGGAGCTGACCAAAAGGTTGGCCCGACAGAGGAGGAGGTACGATCCTATTCCCCCTTTTTTAGTTTCCTTTGTTGGTTCCTCGTGGCACCGACTGATTCTGGCTTCGCAGATGGCAAAATTAGGGCTGGACAATCGGGCCTTGCAAGGTGAGCTTGCATCTAGCCGAGGTAGGAGTTCGGAACTCGAGGCATGGGCGGCGAGTTCGAGGAGCAAACTGTTTTCTGCGGGCTCAGGTCGCGGAAGCTGAGAGGCAAGTTGCCCTATTGCGGAGCCAATTGGCCAAGGTTGAGATGCAACTCGCCATGCTCAAGGGCGAACAGGATGTAATTGGTAATGACGCCTTCCAACTCGGAGTGGAAGAATGCAGAGACAAGATATCCAGCGAGCATCCAGAATGGGATCTCTCTTTCCTGGATGCTGAAGCTCTTGACGCCGGTGACTCCGGGGGTGAAGAGGAGGATGAGTACATTAACGCTTCGGATACCGATCTTGGTGCCGCCCCGGGTCCCAGCGAGGCCGTAGCTTCTGGAGGACATTCGCAGACTGCCGCCGAGGAGGCTAAGATATTCGAGAAGGGCGAATCAAGTCATGCCTCTGCAGATGTAATTGGGGGTTCTCCTGGAACTGACGCGGTTCCCAACCTTTAAAAGTCACTTATACGTTTTGCTTCCCGAGCTGTAACTCTGCCTGACGTTCTTTAATGAATGAACTTTTCGCTTCCATTTGAGTGCTTTTTCTTGGGCGGTCCTTCGCTCCAAATTTCGCCCAATCGCAAGCGACTTATGGCTTGTTGGCACTGTTTGGTCGTTTTTATCTCAGGATCGAGGGAACGCATTGGCTGGGTCCAAGGCAGGGCGATAGCCTTGACTGGTGAACCGAAGACGATCTAGTTCGGTTCATGTTTGAGTGATGCAATAGATTAATTAAAACTTGAGGAATGAAGCAGGTCGGTTAAGGCCGACGGATAGGGTAGGTCGGCTAGGGCTGACAGACGAAATAAGTCAGCTAGGGCCGACGGATAAGGTAGGTCGGCTAGGGCCGATGGCAAAGTAGGTCGGCTAGGGCCGACAGGCAAAGTAGGTTGGCTAGGGCCGACGTATGAAGTAGGTCGGCTAGGGCCGACGGGTGAAGTAGGTCGGCTAAGGCCGACGGACGAGAGTGGTTACCAAAGCGGCGACATGTGGCGGGATTTTGTGTTGGTGGCTCGAGGGCCGATGGCTGGAGCAGGTAGATTTCTTGCTTGGATCGGTTTAAATACCGATGGGGGGTCCGGTTATCGCTGGCCATTCATTGACGACCTTTGCTAGCTTGATACGAGCTTGCACCGACGGAATGGCTTCCAAGGATGGTGGAAGGTCAACCGGAGTACCAGCCGATGATGCCAACACTCGCTGGGGGCTCGTAGGAGCCGCACTCGACCGTCGATGGGGAGGTCCTGGCCTCCTTGTTGGCGAGTCGACAACGACTCCAGGAGGCGACCGAACATATGTGATCGCCTCCACCAGGGAGATCATGCACCTCCGTGCGGTTAATGATCGCTTAGAGAGGCGCGTGGCGTCTCTCCAACAGCAGGCGGGTGGCCTTGCGGCGGATCAGGGAGAACGTCGGCGGTTCCGGGAGACAATGGTGAGCCCCTGTGAGGGCTGATGTATTTTTCGTTTCTTTTGTCACTTCCTTTTTCGGTGAATGAAAGAATAGTTTGCGTAGCCCTCGCGTTCATTTTTATTTTGAGATGTTCAATTTTGTTGCACAAGTTCTTCGAGCGATTAACTTCCTTGGGGAGCAATCGACGAACAATCGATTTTCGTGCTTTTTGCTGCCCTGCCAGCGCTCTGCCGTTCCGCAGGTAGATCGGTTTTTATTTCACCGGAGTTGATGATACGGCTCTGTGGGGAGAAAAAAGCTGCTCTGGTGCTTTCCGAAGGCTTTTATGGCATTGGTCTTTTTCCATGCAGGTCGTTTTGGCGTACGGCGCACGCACCCGTTTACCATTGGAGGATGTCTTTCGTAGGACGATCTCCTGGACCTTATCAGTTTCCGTAAGATCAGTGGGCGATTTTCTTCGTTTAGCAACCATGATTCGGGATCAAAGGAAATCTTTGTGTGCGTCATGGTTCAGGCGATGGGCTTGGCGCGCGGTGGGGCGCTGCTTATCCGGGAGGCCACGTGGAGGCATGGGCCAGGTGTTTGAATCTCGGGCTTCCAGCCTTGTTAGCTGTCCCGGTTCATTTTTGCCTATAAAAAGGGGGGAAGAGGGGTCGTGTTAGGTCATCCTCAAAGTTTCCTTCCCCATTGGAGTTTCCACCATGCTCATTTCTCCGCTGTTGCGAGTGGGAGGGTTGAGCTTCCTTTCATAAGCCCTTCGCCTTCGGACAGTTGGGGTGATGAAGGAGCTGTCGAAGAGCGGTTCGCCCTTAGGGGATGAGCCCGGAGATCATATGGAGAGCGCATAGGAGGGGCGCAGAGATCACACGGAGAGCGCACATATGTGCTTCCCGTGTGACCTTTGTGGTTCCCCCTTAGGGACGTACGGTAGGAAGTGTACGCGGGCTCCCCATGGGTTTTGTGAATTTCGCCTCCTTCCCTGGTTTGGATTCCTGGGCTTGCCCGCCTAGGGAATCTTTCGCCACATGAGGAGGGGGCGACGGTGTGCCACCCGCAGGTACCTTGCCTTTGAGCCTTGGCAAGGTGGGGCGGTACACACTCGTTTAGGAGAGCGTTCTGGTGCCGGGGTCCGCGAGCTTCCTACTACTCGTCGGGGGGCCTCTCGGTTGGGTGGTTTGGGGTAATATCCCATCCATCCTTTCCAATCACTCTGATATCTCGTTGGGTCACCGAGATATCATTATTCATTGAAGCTGGTCGCAATTGTTGGTCCATGTCGCCTGCCCATTATCGGCTCGAGCTGACTGTTCGCGGTTTGCCCGATTTGTCGGTCCGGACGTCGGGGCATCACAGTGCCCAGATCTACTTTGGAGCAGTTGCCCGAGCTTTGTGCTCGTCTTTATTTATGTATTTCAATGCTCTTGTAATGCCTCTCAGGCAGTTGTAATCGGTTTCGGTGGCAAATGAAATAAAGAGAGTTTTGCTCTATTTCTCAATTTCTGTTTCTTCTGTGCCAAGTTGTTGTTGTTGGCCACGGGACCTAAGGGCATCTCGCTCGTTTTTAGGCAAGGATCCCACACCATCCGAACTAGTCGGGGCTTGTAAGCTGCCCGGGTTTAGATGGAGGTTTAGGGATTGTTTGGTGGCAAATATGTTCCTTAACTCTGGCCGAAGCTCGGAGATTCATGCCTCGACCTTGTTGGAGTTCGGATATTTATGGCTTGGCCTTGCCGAGGTTCGGAGAACGGTTGCTTGGCCTTGCCAAGGTTCGAAGATTTTGTTGCTTGGCCCTGCTGAGGTTCGGAGATTAATCGCTTGGAGGGATGGCTCGGTCGTCACCATAAGTCATAAGTCATAATGCTATGTCCTTGCAGGGTTCGGTGAGGGGCGTCAAGGCAGAACGGGCCCTCCATTTGTGACCTGACTAGTCCCGAGGGAATGAATTATTGTCAGGCACTGGAGCTCTTTCTTTTCCACGCTTCCCGAAAGGTGGCCAGCTTAAAAGAGCTTGGGAAGTGTTGAGAGCATTTATTGCAGGGGGCCGGCAGATTGGGAGGTACCCAGTTCCTAGAGAAGAAAAAGGGGGGTTCCCGAACAGTCCGTCTGCATTGCCAATTTCGCTTGGGATGGGGCATGACCTTTCGGATTCTGCAGGTGCTAGTTAGAGCGGTGATACGTAGTGAATTCTCACGGGTCGGAGGTTATGGCCCGACTGATCGAAATACTTGCTTGAAAGGTATAAATATGGAGGGGGGGGGGGGGGGGTGCTGGTGCTTGCCATCCTTTTGGTTCGATCTTAGAGCAGCTTTCAATATGGCTTCTCGAGAAGGAGAGCAACCATCCGACATATTAAGCGCGATGATGAATGACTCAATGCGTCCGGAGGAGGGTCGCCCTACTATCATGGTCGACGCCCAGGTCTTGGCGTCGGCTTTCGTGAGCCACGAGCGGCTTAAAAGGGTCGTCGAGGGCTATGTCGCCGTCTCCACGAGGGAGGTCGCGGCCCTCCGTGGGGTGGTGGACCAGCAACGGGGGGAGATATCGTCTCTCCACCGACAAGTTGCCGAGCTCTCCCAGCGTTTGGAGGATCTGCTAGCTTCCGGAGAAGACATGAGCCTTAGCGAGGGCTCTTTCTGCTTCTTTTCCTTTCTCTTGCCGTTGTTGTCTCTCCTTTTTCTTTAATCAATGAATATAAAGATTTGTCATACCATGCATTCTGTTGTTCCCAGAGCATTTGCCCATATCAGATTGGGATCTATCAGTCGCCTGAGTTCGAGCCAATTTTAGGAGATCACGGGCGGATGTCGTTTAGGGCACGTAGGCCACCCGAATTTGAACATAGTTTAGGAGGTCGTTTAGATTGGTCAGGGCTTGTAAGCTGCCCGAATCCGAACTCGAGTTTTCTTTGGGGGTCACTGGTCTCTGTTTGGACCAGTGGCAGACCTAGGCGGTTCTTTCAGAAGGAGTTCCTTTACTTCTTCTGGAGTATCAGGAGGTTTTTTGCCTTTGTTTTCATTTTTAGGGTATTCAAGAAGTTACCCTGTTTCAAACGATGCCCTGGGGTGCAGCTAAGGCACGAGCGCTTTGCTCTTTTGGCTGATGATTTGGTTGTTGGGTGCGACCAGGGCGCGGGAATATTACTCGGTTGGCCCGAGGAACTTGATATCTAAGGTTGCTCCCTGGCTTTGGCCGAGGTTTCTAGTGACAGAATATAGCCCTTGGCTCTGGCCAAGGTTTGGAGATTTTGTTGCTCGGCCCAGCCGAGGTTCGGAGATTTTGTTGCTCGGCCCAGCCGAGGTTCGGAGATTTTTACTTGGCCCTGCCAAGGTTCGGAGATTTGTTGCTTGGCCAAGCTGAGGTTCGAAGATTTTTTACTTGGCCCTGCCAAGGTTCGGAGATTTTGTTGCTCGGCCCAGCCGAGGTTCGGAGATTTTTACTTGGCCCTGCCAAGGTTCAGAGATTTTGTTGCTCGGCCCAGCCAAGGTTCGGAGATTTTGTTGCTCGGCCCAGCCGAGGTTCGGAGATTTTTACTTGGCCCTGCCAAGGTTCGGAGATTTTGTTGCTCGGCCTAGCCGAGGTTCGAAGATTTTGTTGCTCGGCCCAGCCGAGGTTCGGAGATTTTGTTGCTCGGCCCAGCCGAGGTTCGGAGATTTTTACTTGGCCTTGCCAAGGTTCGGAGATTTTGTTGCTCGGTCCAGCCGAGGTTCAGAGATTTTTACTTGGCCCTGTCGAGGTTCAGAGATTTGTTGCTCGGCCCAGCCGAGGTTCGGAGATTTTGTTGCTCGGCCCAGCCGAGGTTCGGAGATTTTTACTTCACCCTGCCAAGGTTAGGAGATTTTGTTGCTCGGGCCAGCCGAGGTTCGGAGATTTGTTGCTCGGCCCAGCCGAGGTTCAGAGATTTTGTTGCTCGGCCTAGCCGAGGTTCGGAGATTTTGTTGCTCGGCCGAGCCGAGGTTCGGAGATTTTGTTGCTTGGCCCAGCCGAGGTTCGGAGATTTTTACTTGGCCCTGTCGAGGTTCGAAGATTTTGTTGCTCGGCCCAGCCGAGGTTTGGAGATTTTGTTGCTCGGCCCAGCCGAGGTTCGGATATTTTGTTGCTCGGCCCAGCCGAGGTTCGGAGATTTTTACTTGGCCCTGCCAAGGTTCGGAGATTTGTTGCTCGGCCCAGCCGAGGTTCGGAGATTTTGTTGCTCGGCGCAGTCGAGGTTCGAAGATTTTTACTTGGCCCTGCCAAGGTTCGGAGATTTTGTTGCTCGGCCCAGCCGAGGTTCAGAGATTTTGTTGCTCGGCCCAGCCGAGGTTCGGAGATTTTTACTTGGCCCTGCCAAGGTTCGAAGAATTTGTTGCTCGGCCTAGCCGAGGTTCGGAGATTTTTACTTGGCCCTGCCAAGGTTCGGAGATTTTGTTGCTCGGCCCAGCCGAGGTTCGGAGATTTTTACTTGGCCATGCCAAGGTTCGGAGAATTTGTTGCTCGGCCCAGCCGAGGTTCGGAGATTTTTACTTGGCCCTGCCAAGGTTCGGAGATTTTTACTTGGCCCTGCCAAGGTTCGGAGAATTTGTTGCTCGGCTCAGCCGAGGTTTGGAGATTTTTTACTTGGCCCTGCCAAGATTCTGAGATTTTGTTGCTCGGCCCAGCCGAGATTCAGAGATTTTTTACTTGGCCCTGCCAAGGTTCGGAGAATTTGTTGCTCGGCCCAGTCGAGGTTCGGAGATTTTTACTTGGCCCTGCCAAGGTTCAGAGATTTTGCTGCTCGGCTTAGCCGAGGTTCGGAGATTTTTACTTAGCCCAGCCAAGGTTCGGAGATTTTTACTTGGCCTTGCCAAGGTTTGGAGATTTTGTTGCTCGGCCCAGCCGAGGTTCGGAGATTTTGTTGCTCAGCCCAGCCGAGGTTTGGAGATTTTTACTTGGCCTTGCCAAGGTTCAGAGATTTTGTTGCTCGGCCCAGCCGAGGTTTGGAGATTTTTTACTTGGCCCTGCCAAGGTTCGGAGATTTTGTTGCTCGGCCCAGCCGAGGTTCGGAGATTTTGTTTCTCGGCCCAGCCGAGGTTTAGAGATTTTTACTTGGCCTTGCCAAGGTTCGGAGATTTGTTGCTCGGCCCAGCCGAGGTTCGGAGATTTTTACTTGGCCTTGCCAAGGTTCGGAGATTTTGTTGCTCGGCAGTTCGGAGATTTTGTTGCTCGGCCCAGCCAAGGTTCGGAGATTTTGTTGCTCGGCCCAGCCGAGGTTCGAAGATTTTTACTTGGCCTTGCCAAGGTTCGGAGATTTATTGCTCGGCCCAGCCGAGGTTCGGAGATTTGGTTGCTCGGCCCAGCCGAGGTTCGGAGATTTTTACTTGGCCCTGCCAAGGTTCGGAGATTTCCTGTGCAAATAGGCAACTCGGTCGTACCGAGGATTGGTGAGCAGCACCTATTTCTTTTCGCAATCTTTGGCAACATAATGTGTGACGATTCGTGTTGTAAATTACGAAAACATGTGCCGACAGAAGGGTACAACAAGGTATAATGAGGTGAGCTTATGCAGGACATACCCTATTGGTAATACTTCCAGAGATTGTCTGAGTTCCAGGTTCGGGGGACGGACTTTCCGCTCAAATCTTGCAGCTTGTAGGTCCCCGGTCCGACGATCTCCGCTACTTGGTAGGGGTCTTCCCAATTTGGTGCCAGTTTTCCTTGCTCTAGCGGTTTGGAGATAGATGCTTTCCGGAGAACAAGATCGCCAGGTAGGAAGGCTTTCCCTTTGACTCTGGAGGCATGGTAGCGGGCCACCCTTTGTTGATAGGCAGCCACTCTGATCCGGGCCTTCTCTCTAATCTCCTCTATCAGGTCGAGGTTGGTGCGGAGCTGTTCATCGCTAGCTTCCTCTGAGTAGCTCTCTACTCACAGCGAAGGGAGGCCTATCTCTACAAGGATAATGGCCTCTGTGCCGAAGGCCAACCGGAATGGGGTTTCGCCTGTTGGGACTCTCAGGGTGGTGCGGTAGGCCCATAGGACGTGGTGCAACTCGTCCGCCCACCTTCCTTGGGCTCTGTAAAGACAAGCTTTGATCCCTTGAAGCAGGGTCCTGTTGGTCACTTCGGCCGCTCTGTTGGCTTGCGGATGCCGACCGAGGTGAGGTGGTGACGGATTCCGTGCTCTTCGCAGAACTGGCGGAACTTAGGGTTGTCAAATTGCCTGCCGTTATCAGTGATTATAGTGTGCAGAAGGCCGAAACGGCAGATGATGGACCTCCATACAAATCTCTGGCCCGTGCCTCGGTTATTTGTGCAACCACCTCCGCCTCTGAGGGTGGAGGAGAAAGCACGGCAGAGGATCGCGTCGGATGCTCCGTGGAACATCATTATTGATCGGAAGCTGCTGAGATGTCATCCGGGTCAGAAGAGCCGTGGTAGGGTTCGACGGCTGGTAGCTTGACATGGGAGGGAATCACTTCCTCCATGATCCCTTTGGAGAAAGGGATGCCCTGTTCCGCTTTGGGCTGAGGCGGATGGGCTTGCTTGGCGGCGTCTAGCTCCTGGCGCATCTCCCTGATCTGCCGACGGATCTCCTCTTTAGCGGTAAGAGGGGGAGCTGGGTGAGGGGAGCGCAGGGACGACGTTGAATCATGATGGGAAAACACCGGGGAGAGGGTCCGGGCTCATCGAGATCTGGGAGGATCCCTGTCGTAGCCGCCTTGCGGGACTGGTTTGTCCCCTCTGGGTCGATGTGGGGGGTCCACGGCTTCATGCGGACCGAAAGAGGAAGTCGCCAGTGAAGAAGGGATCACGGCCTCCTTAGGAAGGTGCGGAGCGGGAGGAGCTGCGAAACGCTCCTGGACCAGGTGGGTTAGGGCCTGAACTTGCTAGACCAGCATGGCGAACTGGTCCTAGGTCACCGGGATGGCTGGCGGCGACGGGGTTTCAATTGGTGGAGGAGGTGGCGCTACACTGCTCACCGGATCAGGTCTCTGGGAGGCGACCTGGTCTTGGGCTTCAGAGGTTGCTCTTCTCCGATTGGCCATTAGAGAGGTTCTACTCCATATCGAGATCCTTATCTCCTTTCTTCAAGTTTTAACGGGACTTGAGGCCCTTCCTCTAGCGCCAATCTATTGCCACCGGAATCCGTCCTCCGACTCGGGCACAGTCGATCTCATGAGGCGGACCTGCACAGAAGTCCTCGCACGAGAGGCGTTGGGGGTGGCCCTCCGCGGAAGACCCTCCGACGCTCAAGTCAGTGGGGGAAATCGGTGATCAATCAGAAGATGGGGAGGTAGATCTCTCCGGGAGTCTCTCCAGGGGCGGCCGATCGAGAGCTCTAGAGGGGGGAGCACTGACGAGCAGCTGGGGAGAGCGGGAGAGTGAGAGTGAGCGCATACCTGAAAAAATTTGGGAGTATCATATTTATAGGCTGTCACCAGGATCTTGAGCGCCTTCTGGAAGGTTCGAAGGTTGTTAGGATACGAAGATGGATCGAATCAGGCCGTTGTGGGCTATTGGGATCCGTATCTTGTTTGTTAAGGGATCGACGGCTAGGATAGCTCCTTGATGGCTTGGGATCTGATAGGTGCGTAGGTCCCAGGTGGCCGTATTAGGTTCTAGACCACTCTTCAACATAATTCTTTGCCTGAGATGCTGTTACGATAGGTCTAGGCTCTCCTGCGCCATGTTCCGCGGGGGTGAGTATCGGATCATGGATCGCTCAGGAAAGACGAGCTACGGGAAGCTCGGGAAGAACCGAGCTACGGAAGCTCGAAGAAAGCCGAGCTATGGAAGCCCGGAGAAAGCCGAGCAATAGGAGCCCGGAGAAAGCCGAGCTATGGAAGCTCGGAGGAGCCAAGCTATGGGAAGCTCGGGGACATCATGGCGGGCGAAGGGATGTGGTCGGTCTTAGCCTTCTCGCACGAATATTGATGCAATGACGATTTTATCCCCCAACACATTGAAAGACGAGCTACAGGAAGCTCGTGGGAGCCGAGCTACGGAAGCTCGGGGAGAACCGAGCTATGGAGGCTCGGAGAAAGCCGAGCTATGGAGGCCCGAAGAAAGCCGAGCAATGGAAGCTCGGAGAAAGCCGAGCTACGGGAGGCTCGGGGGGGCCGAGCTACGGGAAGCTCGGGGACATCATGGCAGGCGAAGGATGGGGTCGATCTTAGCCTCCTCGCACGAATATTGACACAATAACGATTTTACCCCCAACACCTTCCAATCTCAAAGTGCTACACATCTTATTTCATTGACTGGATGAGGACCTGGGACAGAGTGATAGGCTGCACTTTTTGCACAATATTTTGTTCATATCCTACCTGTGAATAAAGTGATGTTGACTATTTCTTAGTGTGCTGGGTTTCTGATGTTTGTTCAATATTACCCATTTATTATTATTATTGAATGGTAAAGTTGTGAGCAGCAAACTGTGAAGGATATGCTGTAAATCAGCTGAATCAGTCTTGTACTTACGTAACCCTGGTTTTGCAGTCATCATCTGGTGAACGCTTCTTATTATATGACAGTTAAATCAGTTGTCTTACAATCAATGAAAGACATCATCCATGGATGTGGTAAGCCTGCTTCAGAACTGCAGGCATAATAAAGCATTAGTATCAACCTGCATTAATCTGTGCTTGTTCAGGTGTTTTTTTTTGTTATATATTTATGCAGATGATTACATCAAGAGTCAATGGTGATCTTGCAGCATTTGCTACCCCTTTCACTGAGTCAGGACGTATGATATAAAGCTGGAATTGGAGCTGCAGGTTTCCATATGGAACAGCAATTTGGATCCATGGGAGCATAATGCAAGCTTTATTATGCATCATGGGCGTTTTCTTTTCTCTTTTTTTTTTTTTTGTCTCATCCGTGGAAGGAAGTCAAAAATATCAAGGGCAAATAAATTCTGGTCTAATTGATTTTTTTTAAAATTTTTATCTGATATTTTCTCTTAATGTAGTTTTTATTGTACTATTTTTAAACTGATGTCATGTACACCCATGACTTGACTTAATCTCAAAACTCATGAATTTACATCCAGCCCAATACAAGTTAGTCCCCTCAAAGCCCATAGATAACCTAGAGCCCAAAATAAATTTAGAGCCTCTATGATGCCTCATGGAGTGTAGACCTTAGCCTTTCCTATGATCTCATGCGCCTTGGGAGCACCACACAAGGTTCAACAGTTTCTTTCTGAAGTGAGGACATGCATCCATCTGAATGGTCGGAGGGATATTATGGCCCTTCAATGTCCTTGGGACATACACAGTATTGCATTTAATTGAGCCGAAGTAGAGGACTCAAGTCCTCTATTTTTTAGCAACAACTGTCTTCACCCACCTTTGGCTAGCCAGATTTTATCCCATAGATTGAGCCAAAGTAGAGGACTTGAGTCCTCTTTTTTTTGGCAACAATTGTCGTCTCCACCCACCTCTAGCTAGCCAGAGTTTATCCCATGGAGATCCTGGTTGGCCAGTGGCCATGCTTTCTCTTCCAACATTCTTCGATCGCTGTGATTAAGTAGCGGTGGCAAAAAAAAGTCCTCTGACCATAGCAATAGGAAATTCCTTCTAAAGCATAGAATTTCTTTCGTGAGTACCTTGCCATCCTAAACTCCGGCAAGGTTGGGCCTAAACTCCGGCAAGGTTGGGTCTCTGATTGACTACTTTTGTGATGCGTTGAAGTGCCCATGAATCCTGCTTTTCCACAGGGCTCGAATGGGGTTGGGACAAGGTATTGGTTTCTTGATTAGATTAAACCTACGCCGACAGCCTTTTAGCTTGATTAATTATGAGAGAGAAGAAAATAAATAAAAGTAAGAAGGACTCACCTCCCCGATTAAGCTTTTCGGCAACTTTTAAATCAATCGCCGCCTTCCTTCTTCTCATCAGCTTCACCTGTTGGCTCTGCGTAGCACACCAGATCATACCCGAGACCCATCTATAAATAGAAGTTTGGCTCCTCCCAAGTCCTCCTTTGACTAAACTTAGGATTCTTGATCTCTTGAATTCATTGAAAGTCTCTTTCTCATTTTTGAAAGAGATAACAAAGCCTTTATTTTTGATCTTATTGTCCTATTCAGCTCTTTTTCTTTTTTTCTTTTTGGCAATTTGGCCCATTAAAAATCTTGGTCCCTGGAGTCAGTTTACTTAACCTATTTTTTGCTTTAGAGTTCCTAAGTTTACGCTTTTGGCTGGGTTTTACATTCTCCCTCCCTTAAAAAAAAATTCACCTCGAAATTTATATACTTAGTTTCTCAAAAAGTTGAGGATAATGTCATTTAACGATATCTTCCAACTCCTATGTTGCTTCCTGTTCTGCATGGTTACTCCATTGCACTTTTATGGCAAAAGATGCAATTTTGAAGGATCTGCTCTTTACTATAAATTATACGTATCGAGTACTTCTCATAGGTCAAATCCTTATTAATATTTGGAGTACTCAGCTCCAAAACCTTAGTTAGGTCTGATATACTCTTTCTCAACATGAATACATAGAATGCATTGTGTACTCCAGCTAGCATAGGTAGTAGAGCAACTCTACACGCCATCACACCGACCTTCTCTAGAACTTCAAACGGTCAAATGTATTAATTCCAAACCTGATGATTCCCTTCATAGGTGACACCTTAAGAAACATATGATCACCCACTTGGAATTCCAACTCCTGCCTCCTTATATTTGTATAACCCTTTTGTCTACTTTGGGCAGCAAGAAGATGCTTCCTGATCTGCTAAACCTTTTCCACTGCCTGCTGAACTATCTTTGGATCAAGTAACTTCTTTTCACCAATATCATCCCAACAAATTGGAGACCGGCACTTCCTTCCATATAAGGCCTCATAGGGTGCCATATGTATACTAGATTGATAGCTATTGTTATATGCAAACTCTAGTAGTGGCAAATGATCCTCCTAAGCACCTTTTAGTTCAATGACACATGCCCTTAGCATATCCTCTAATATTTGAATAGTTCTTTCTGATTGCCCATTTGTTTGTGGATGAAAAGCCATGCTAAAATTTAGTTTAGTACCTAAGGCTTCATGTAGGCTTTTCAAAAATTTTGAAACAAAGCAAGTGCCTTCATTTGACACAATGGATACTTGAACTCCGTGAAGCTTAACAATCTTCTTGATGTAAAATTTTGTTAACTTCCCCAAACTGTGACCGACCTTGATAGGTAGGATATGAGCAGACTTCATTAATCAATCCACAATTACCCAAATGTATCATTTAAACCAGGAGTCTTGGGTAGTCCAATAATAAAGTCTATAGTAATGTGCTCTCATTTCCATTTTGAATCTCAAGAGGCGATAATGGTCCTCCTGGTCTTTGGTGCTCAACCTTCACCTATTGACATACTAGACACTGTGATATAAAAAGGGTGATTTTTCTCTTCATGTTATTCCACCAAAATGTTCCCTTTAGATCCTTATACATCTTTGTACCTCCAGGATGTATGGCAATATCCTAACTGATAGGCTTGTTTTAGTATTTCTTGTTTTATTTCCTTATTAACTGGTATGCAAATTCGATTTTGATATCTCAAAGAATAATCCTTATGGATCCAAAATTCTGACTGATCTCTCGATTCAACTGATCTCCTAGTCCTTTCCAATTGAGGGTCATCCCTTTGTGCACCTTTAATCCTTTCAATCAATATTGGCTATATTTGGAGATTTGCCAAATGTACCATAGAATTTTGCAAGAGAACCTTGATTTTCATTTTCCTTATGTCCTCCAAAATATGCCTTTGATAGTGATTAGGGTAGCTAAGTTATAGATTGTCTTTTAGCTCAAAGTATCTACACCACATTAACATTTCCAGGATGGTAATTAATTGTCGAATCATAATCCTTAAGTAACTCAAGCCATCTTCGTTGCCTTATGTTCAATTCTTTCTGGGTGAATATGTATTTCAGACTCATGTGACTTATATACACTTGGCGAGGTTCCCCATAAAGATAATGCCTCTATATTTGTAAGGCAAATACGACCGCGGGTAGTTCTAAATCATGAGTGGAGTAGTTCTATTCATAGAGTTTAAGTTGTCTAGAAACGTATGCTGCAACCTTTCCATGCTGCATCAATACACATCCCAGACCCTTTTTGAAGCATCACTGTGTATAATGTAACCTTTTTCCCCTAATGGTACAATAAGAATAGGTGTTGACACCATCTCTTTAATTCTTGAAACCTTTTCTCTCATTCCCTTAGTCCATTCCAACTTAACTCCTATTTATGTCAATCTGGTTAATGGTATTACTATGCGAGAGAACCTACTCACAAACCTTTTGTATTTTTCCATACTAAAGAAACTAAGCATCTTAGTAACGTTTGTCGGCCTACTCCATTCCATGATAGCTTCAATCTTTTTGGGATCTACTGATATTTTCTCCCTAAAGATGATATGACCTAGAAGTTCTACTTTCTCTAACCATAATTCACTTTTTTTTTTTTGCATAAAGTTTCTTCTCCCTTAGAATTAATGATACACTCCTTAAATGGTCTTCATGTTCTTCTTTGCTCTTGGAATATACCAATATGTCATTGATAAATATGATGATGAGCAATATAGGAAGGGCTTTAAAATCCTATTCATCAAATCCATAAACGCTGGTGCATTAATCAATCCAAATGGCATAATCAAAAATCATAATAGCCATAGCGGGTGCAAAAAGATATTTTTGACACATCCTCTGCCTTGATTTTTGACTGATGATCTCCTGATCAAAGATCAATCTTTGAGAAAATCTAAGCTCCTTGTAACTGGTCAAATAAATCATCTATGCTTGGTAACGGGTTCTTATTTCTTACTTATTTCTTATAATCATCCTATTTAACTCCCAATAATCAAGCAAATACTTCCATCCTTCTTTTTTACAAAAATAATTGAAGCTCCCTACGGGGACTCACTAGGTCGAATAAATTCTTTGTCCAAAAGATCCTATAACTGATATTTAAGTTCCCTCAACTTAGATCGGGCCATATGGTATGAAGCCTTAGAGACTGGTCCTACTCCTGGTACTAATTCAATAGAAAATTCTACCTTCTGGTCTGGTGGTAGTCTCGATAAATCTTCTGGAAATATCTTTGAAAATTCTCATACTATAGGAATATCTTCCAATACTAATTCCTCCCGTTAGATATTGTTGACTGTAGCCAAATATCCCTCACAACCTTTTCGTAACATTTTTCTAGCTTGCATCATAGATATGATTCATGGGGGAGCATTTCCCGTGTTCTCTATGTATTTAAACTCTTATTCCCCCAGTATTTGAAATTTGATGGTTTTCTTCTGGCAATCTATTGTGGCATGATGTATGACTAACCGATCCATTCCTAGTATAATATCAAAATCTTGCATTCTCAGTGTGATCAAGTTAGCTAAAAGTGTTTTGTGTCCTGAATTGAGAGGACAAGTCCTACATATAATATTAGAGTCTAGTATACCCCCCACAGACGTAACCATGCATGTCTCTATACCATTAGGTTCAATAGTCAAGTTATTCTTTTTAACAAATGTAGAAGAAACAAACGAATGTGTAGATCCGGTATCAAATAATGTTAAAGAATAGATGCCAAATATTGAAATGATACATGTCACCATAGTGTTCGACTCCTGAGTATCCTACTGTGTAAGAGTAAAAACTCTTTTTTGAGCTTTAGGTTTTGGGTTTGCTTCCTTGTTTTGAGTGAAATCTGGTTTTTCTTATGGGCAATCCATGACCATGTGTCCCCTCACACCGCATCTGAAGAAGGATATACAGTTGTGAGAGGGAATTCCTTCACATCATGGATCCTCTAACATCTGGAGCATTTCTAATTATCCTTTGGATCCTTGACATATTTCTTGGTCTTCTGTTTGTCCTGCCCACCACTATCTCTAGGTCTTTTTTCTGATTCCTTTTCCTTTTAGTTTATTCCTCATTATTTTCTCTTTCTATTATCAAGGCTTTGTTAACCACTGCTGCCTAGAAGTGCCATTCCAAAATAGCCACTCCCTTCCTAATATTGGTTCCGAGTCCCATTTCAAACTTGTGGGCCTTACTCATTTCATCCTCAACTAGCCTTGGAGCAAATTTAGCTAACTCCGTGAACTTGGCTTCATATTGTGCTACAGTCAGGTTCCTCTATTTGAGCATTATGAATTCCTACATTTTCTGTGTCCTCACACTTTGAGAATAATACTTTTCAAAAAGTCCTTACGAAACTTCTTCCAAGTCAGCGGTTTAGCCTCATACTCATACCTGCCATGAAGCATTTCCCACCAATCATAAGCTTGACCTTGCAACATGTATACTACAAAGGTTATTTTCTCCTCTTCTGACACCTCAACCTAAAAAGGCTTTTACATTTCCTTCATCCATAGTTCTACCTTAGAGAGTTCAGTAGTACCCTTGAATGGAGGTGGGGCTAGCCTCTTAAACTCTAAGATACTACTCCATCCTAGATGAGTTTGTCCCACCTTTGATTGTTGTTGCTATGTTTGTTGTTGCATTTGTTGCTGTAATAACTGTTGCTACATCTGCATCATACCAACCCATGTTTGCATTAATTGTTGCATCCCTGGTTCCTAAGGAGCATTCCCTAGGGGATTGCATACTCCTTCATGTCCAAGAGTCTCATTCGCTTGTTGGTTTGAAGATTCCCCAAAAGCATTGTTAGCAGCTCTCCTTTCTCTGTGTGGGGCCATATAATCATATTACCACAAAAATAATGATCAAGTTTTCTTGTTAGCCTCTTTCAAGTATATGTTTTCTCTTATTTGATAATATACTCGTCCCACTTAGTCTTTATCATCTACCCACTTATACTCAATTCTTATATCTTATTCTTGTCTTGTTACCTAGATTTTTTTGTTCTGATACTATTTATAATGCCCTTGACCCATTGGATGGATTTAAAACATCCATTGCACATTGAAAAATAAATTTCTAGCATACAAGGCATCATTCATGATATCATAATCAACAATATAAAGATTGAATTGTAATATAAAAGTAATCTTAGGTAAAATAGACCTTGACTATAAAACCATTATTCAAAAAATAAATTTCAATAACTAATAAAGATTCTTTATTTTTCTCGGTCATTTAAGCACAGTCCAAGTGGTGTCCCCACATATCTACTGAGCAATATCTGAAAATAAAATAAAATATCATGAGATCCACCACCCAGTAAGCAATGACTAACCTTCTAGAATGTAACAAAATAACAATATACAATACAATTTATAGATGAAACAAATAATCAGCAATTGTTACAATTTCATCTACCATTATATCATGTCATTAATCTTGATTTTTATGGTATCTTATCCTCTAATCCTACTATCCTGGAACTAGTGTATCACCCCATAAGTAGCGTACCGCCATGGTATTATGCCCCATGATTCAGGCATCCACCCATGTATTACAATACTATGCCCTATGATTCAGGCATCCGCTAGTGTACTACCCCCACAAGTAGGGTATCAAATCATCCAATATAATCAAGTTTAGAATTTAGTTTCATCATTCTTCATTGAATCTTATCCATGATGAATCCAACATTTTTATCAATTCATCAAGAGTAATAAATATTTAATGTCTTATAGCGATCATGGTTAATATATAGGCATGCAATATTCATATAATAAGCATCATAGGATGATACATATTTATTTATTTAAAATATGATAAATCCCAGAAGGTAATCATTACTTACTAGACAAATGCACATAAATTAGCTATCATAATTCAAGGTTTCCTCTTCTGAACCTAACATAAAATTTTAGGATTGATCAGTATATATCAAAACTTATTGTTTTATTAATTCAAATCGCTCCCTGACAATTCATGAATTTAAGGGACATGAACATCATTTGTGAAATTGTTCTAAAAGGACTCAGGCAGCATTTGTTAAAAGAAAGCTAGGTGCAGCATTTTTAATTTAAGAGGGCTTTATGGTCATTTTACAAGTTAGGGCACGAATATCCTTTTCAAGATTCTTGGTTTCCAAAGAGACACACGAGTCTTTTAAGACTTTCTGGAGTGCATTTTTTGTCTTTCTGCAATCTAAAGGACTCATCCATCATTACTTTTTCTTTTTGAAGTGAGGACATGTGCAGACGTCCATCTTAATGGTAGAAGGGGTATTATGACCCTTCAACACCCTTGGGACATGCACAATATTATTTTTAAGGGTATATTTGATATGGTGGATAAGGAAAGATATCCTTTCTTTATCCCCAAATGCTATAGCTACATAAGATAGTGCTGAAAAAGTTTAACCAGAAGGGATAACCCATGTTTAACCATGGGTTATCCCCTGGACTTATTCCCTAAGAAACCCAGGAATAACTAAAGTTATCCCTTGATGGCATAGTGGTAATTTTAAAAAGGTGCTTATCCCCTCAGCTATCCCCTGGATAAATGCTATCCTATACATTTATCCAGGGATAGCAAAAAAGCTATCAAACACTACCTAACTGAGCCAAAGTAGAGGATTGAGTCCTTTGTTTTTTTGGCAATAATTGTTGTCTCCATCCACCTCTGGCTAGCTGAAGTTTATCCCACAAAGATCTTAGTTGGCCAGTGGCCACCCTTCCTCTTCCGGCATCCTTCGGTTGCTATGATTAAGCCACAGTGCCCCAAAAAATCCTTTGACTATAGCAATAGAAAATTCCTTCTAAAGCTTAGAATTTCTTTCGCGAGTACCTTGCCATCCTAAACTTCGGCAAGGTTGGGTCTCTGGTTGACTACTTCCGTGATGTGTTCAAGAGCCCATGAATCCTGCTTTTCCATAGGGCTAGGATGGGGTTGGAACAAGGTATTGGTTTCTTGATTAGATTAAGCCTACGTCATTAGCCTTTCGGCGGCTTAACAAATTTAGAAGGGAGAAGGAAATAACTAAGAGGAAGAAGGACTCACCTCTCCGATTGGCCTCT